>ML838739.1:0-22367 GCA_009831015.1 Picea engelmannii
AGTTGAGTCGACTCTTGAGTGAGATTAGACACAAATTTGGTGAACAAATGTTGGGACAAGTGCAGCAGAGAAGACTATGGAAGACAAACTTGCAGATGGTTTTGGGGTTTTCTTGTATGAGGTGTTAGGCAAGGAAATTTTCTTAGTCTTTGTACTATTGTAATGAGCAATGGGTTGAGATGTACTCCCCTCATTGTATCTTTATATCTTGTATCTTGTATCTTTTATTATAACATTCTTACATATATGGCATAATGGTGTTACACACTCACCTTGAGTGCCTAAGAAGGAAACCCTCTCTTATGAGGGAAATGTATTGCGGCTAGGTATCATAACGAATATTGTATTATGAGATAGGAGACTGTGAGAGAAAGAAGAGGAAGTTACAATGGGTTTGTTGTAGGTTGTATCCCTTCATTTGTTGGATAATAATAAAGGAAGGACCTGGCAATTTCTCTGATGGACGTATCCCACACTTGGTGAACCACGTATATCTGTGTCTCTATTGTATTGTGTATCTTCTGTGTTTTATTTCCGCATTTTTTTTATTTTATTGCTCCGCGATCTTGTTTTTCTAGCACAACAATCAACTCCTTTTTACCCGAACTCTAAATCGGCGAACTCAAATGATGCGAGGATCAAAGGTCCTCGTTCCTCCTTTAGATCAAATATTGTGATCTGTTCGGACTCTGGCCTTCGGGATTCTCTCTCTTTTTCTCCTCTAATTTATCCCGAAACATTATTTCTCCGAAATGGGTGGATCTCCTCCACATGTCCGTTACAGATCCAACGGTCTGGATTCACTCCACTCTTCACGACTTTGCGAGGATTACACCTTTCTCTTGGCAATCCCTTTGGAGTTCTAACTCTCGGATATTCATATATTTCGTCACCTGTCTTCCTCCTGACGATGGGTGAATTCGCTTGCCTTCGGTACTTTGTCAAGTCCTCACTCCTTGTGCACACTTAGCACCTTTTCTACCCAAGACTTAGACTTCTCTCAGCTTCTCTGCACTCCTTGCAGGGATTTTGCGTGCGACGACGCTAGTTCTTCTGAGATTTTGCTCGAACCAACCCTTGAAGGTTTTCGGCTATCATGTGCCCTTCGAAGGGTCTCCTAGTGCCCTCCTAGCAACTTGACACTCTTTCTCCTAAGCTTGTAAGATGAACTTACTTCGTTTTAGCACACTCCTTGTGCTCGATCAAGCCTTTAGAAAGTTCCTCTCAACAATTAGCACAGTGCTGGCCTGATGCACTCCTTGTATAGGTCTTACTTCAACCTTCTCAACTTCTTTTAGGTTTATCAAGGCAACTTCTTTGTCCCACTCAATGCACACTTGCAGAGATTTCTTTCCTCGGAGTGTTTAGTAACTCTAGGAGTTTTCTCAATGTCTTCAACACTACATAATGTGTTGGTTCTGTGTGCACTCGTACTTTCTCAATGCCCTCTTGGCGGAGTCCGACAGAGTCTTCCGTAACTTCGTGCTATGCCTCCTCCTGCGAAAATTTTCCTTCAAGGTATTCAACAACCTTGAAATTCTCCCTTGAGTCTGTCAATTATTCTGGGGTGCCCTCCTGGCACGTTCTCCTCTAAATCGAAAGAGTCCAGACACACACTCCTTGCATCGACTCACATAGTTTCCACTCTGTCACGCACTCCTTACACTTAGCCTAAATAATCCAGAACTAATTCAACACACTCACAGATAGAGGATTCTATCTCTATCCCTGCAAATGAATCCTAACATACATCTATAGCATAAACACACATGAATGAAATTTAGAAACAAAAATCCATTACACACGAAAATAGCAAACAGGAAAATCTGTTCTTTTCTATTAATGGCCGAATGTCAATTACAATACATGAGTCTGGACCGCGACTGAGTATCGACTCTTATCAACAACCTCTTGGCTTACAATGATTTTTCATCAAACTCTGGCCGCCTCTACCAGGCATACAATACAAGGATTTATACAAGAGGGGCTCGACGAGCTTCCCTCCAAGCTAAGCTAGTGGTGTCTAATCACCATTCAAAACGCCTAACTAATGAGGCAGATTACAATGAGTGGAAATCTGATCTGAATCGGATGTAGATCCCTCCTATCACCAGCCACTTATGGCGACCTAATATTTTAACTTGTGCAAAGGAACAACTTGGCCCTTCCATCCTGACAACATTAATTTCCTTAATCACATTTTCAAATATTGAAAGGAAAATGAGAGGGCGACACCTCTCCCTTCCTTGAATGCGCACCAACGTGCTAACCAGTTGGTGCATGTTGAGCTGGAGCGATGATCCTGCATCATATTCCACGACTACAAAAATTCATGAGCTCCTTCTTATCAGATTCCCAACTCTGTTGAAATCCTCCTGGATCCCAAACTTTCTCCTAGAGTTGTCCTCCTACTCCTCTGCCTTGTTGTTGTTGCTGCATCTCTCCTGCTACTCGTGCAAACTCTCCTATGTCCAGCTTCTCCTTGTTGACTTGAACATCAGCTTCTTTATATCCTCTATGACTGATCCAGGTGGATATCGGTGGCCACCGACCTTTTCCAACTTGCTCAAAACAATTTTCTGGCAATTTTGGCAATTTACTATTTTTAACAGTTTTAACTTCCGGGGCCATTTTGAGGGCCTAAATGAATTTTTTATAGGATCAAGCTTCTCAATGATATCCGAAGGAATGATTGAGCCCCCAAAATTAATCTTCTCAACGATACATTTCCAACAGGCTATCATGCACCTAAAACGTAGATCTTATGCAAAAGTTATGACCCTAGGAAGTTGATGTACTGACTTACCCAAACGTGGCCCACATGACTTATGGCACTTCATCTCCTAGGGTTAGGTTTTTGGATGTCTAGGGTTTTTTACATTTCTGTTTATTAAAAAAAGGCCTTCAAAGCCTCATTGTAAACATCTTCTTGTGAATGAGCGCAACTGTCACATCTCTTCTCAGAGATAAGCCGCCACCATTCCAGCAAGCTTGTTTTCCACTGCATTTTACAATTTCAACTTATTTCGTTATTGAATAGAAAACCAGTTTTACTGTATCTTTGTTATTATGTGTTAAGCATATTTTAATAATCTGTATTCATTTCGTTCTCCTCATAAAATCCGAATCAGTGGTATCAGAGTGGTCTGCTGCTTGTCGTCTTAATGCATGTCCCCAACGAGGTCAGGATACAAAGAATTGAGTCTTGAGATTGTTTATGTTGAGGACAAAAGATATCGCACACCCAAGCAACCTCTCATGACAGGAGAAAAGAAATATGACGGGATAGGAGATCCTTTCAAAATGTTTTTAGAGGAATCCCTCACACAACAGAGGAACGAAATGATGGATAGTTTCACGCAAATCCTTTGGCGGCTACCAACAGACGACACATCTTCCTCGAGCAGAGGCGCCACCCCTTTCAAGGTACAAATCAACTTTGATATTCCTATATTTGAAGGTCAGATAGACGCATATGTTGTAGACAAGTGCTTGAATCTACTAGAAGGGTATTTTTATGTCCATAACTTTTCGAATAGAGAAAAGATTACTTTTTCACTCCTCAAAGCCATTCCCCATATCAAAAATTGGTGGGAAACTTTCTGTGAGCAAAAGGAAACAGAGGAACCCTCATTATTTACATTCACGACCACCTGACAATCCTTCAGGGATGTTATTAAGGAACAATACTACCATGTCGTAATTTATGACGACTTATATACCAAATGGACCACAATGCGACAAGAAAGAGACTAAGAAGTGCTAGAGTTCACAAATATCTTCCATACATTGCACACCAATATGGGTATCAAAGATTCAGAGTGACATCTGGTGCTCAAGTATCGCAGTTCTCTGCATAGATACATCCAGACTGAAATGGAATTTTTGGACATATCATCCTTGGGCGAGACCTACCGATATGCCGTCAAAATCGAGCAGAAGCTCAAACAAAAGACGCGGAAATTTGGGCCTGGGAACACCTCACAGCAAAATCCAGGAAGGGGTGGCACCAACCCACAGAACAAAGGACAGAGCAAATATGGACAATATTAGGACAACTAGTCCAAACCGCAAGCAAAGAAGGACACCAGAAAGACAAAGAAAGATATCAGGAAGTGGTGTGACTTCCATAAAATCCCTTGGCATAACACTGTTGACTGCCACTCAAAGCAGTCGTTGGTGGCCGAAGTGAAATCCTTTGAATCAGATGCGGGTTCTAACTCTAAGTCAAAACCAAAAAGGGGAAGACAGATCATTGATGCGGAACCTAGTGCCACTGTTGCTACCACCAATCTCTAGTCTGGTGAACCAGACGAGCCAAAAGAAGGCGAGCGAGTCTTCCATTCACAGATGTGGGTAAAAGGCACCTCGCTGCACTTCATTGTTGATAGCGGTAGCCAGAAGAACCTAATCTCAACATATGTCGTCAAGCGACTGGCCCTGCCAACAACGTTGCACCCACAACCCTACACCATTGGATGACTCCACCAAGGAAGTGATATTTGCGTCATCCAATAGTGTCGAATGTCGTACGACATCAAGCCCTTCAAAGATGAGGTATTATGTGATGTTTCTCCTCTTGAAGTTTGTAATTTTCTTTTGGGCCAACCTTGTTTATGGAAACGTCATGTTGTATATGAGTCTAGGCCTCGTAGTGTTATTATTACTTTGAACAGGAAATTGTACAGGATACTCGAGGCAGTCCCTCCTAGTGTTATTTCCTTGATAGCTGCCAAGCAATGCAGGAAGGTCATCTCTCAGACCAGAAAATTTGTCTTCTTCGTGATTCGCTCTCAGAGTGAGCGAAAGATCGCAGCCACATCCAGGGCCTTCACGACCGATCTTTCCACACAACAAAAGCAAGTGGATAAGTTTGCGAAAGAATACTCAGATATCTTCTCCTATCCTACTGGGGTACCTCTGCACTGTTAGGTCAAGCATCCCAGTGATCTGACCCTAGGCGCACCGCTACCCAATGGGATAGTCTATTGCCGCTCTTTGTTAGAAAATGAGGAGATCAAGAGGCATATCCAAGAATTGCTCCACAAGGGGCACGTATGTCCCATCTCATCGCCTTGTGGGAGCCCAATCATGCTAGTGCAGAAGAAAGATGGGACCTGGCGACTCTGCATTGATTACTGGGCCCTGAATAAAATCATAGTCCGAAACCGGTACCCGATTCCCCAAATCTATGACCTCCTTGATCAGCTCACAGGGGAAAAATACTTTAGTGAGATTGATCTGAATTCTGTCTACCAACAGGTCCCAATAGAATATGCAGATGTATGGAAGACCTCCTTCAAGTCAAAAGGTCTTTTTGAATGGTTGGTGATGCCCTTTGGTTTGACAAATGCTCCATCAACTTTTATGAGGATGATGGACGATATCCTACAACCTTTCACCAATACATTTGTAGTGGTGTATCTGGATGACATCCTCATCTACAACAAGACTTGGGCAGAACACTTGCAACATATTCAACAGGTTCTGCACACCCTGCGACAGCACAAACTATATGCAAACTTGGAAAAATTATCCTTCGGCATGGACATGGTCCATTACTTAGGCTACATCATTGATCGACATGGTGTGCATGTGGATCTAGCCAAGATCCAAGTCATCCATGACTGGCCAGTCCCAACCAGACTCAATGAACTTCGGAGCTTCTTGGGCCTCACCAATTTCTATCGCAGGTTCGTGTTGGGATTCTCTCATATCGCATGGGCCCTCAGCCAAGTAACTAGGGGTGGCGCTAAGGAAAAAATTGTGTGGGGTATGTCCCAACAACAAGCCTTCGATGGGCGCCATTCTAACTCAACATGGCCACCATGTGGCATATCATAGTGAGACACTATCATATGTTGTTCGTAAGTACCCTAATTACGACAAAGAAATGTACCCCATTGTGCAAATCTGCTGCCAGTGGAGACATTACATTCTTGGGAAGGAGACAATCATCCACATTGATCACAAGCTAATACAGTTCATGCAGACCCAAGGAAAATTGTAGAATGACCACCATCATAAGTGGTCCACATACTTATAGCAGTTCCACCTCAACATCAAGTATAAAACATGAAGTACCAACCGATTTGTTGATTTCCTCAGCCGACCTTGAGTCACAGCACTCACCACGGTGCTAGACTCTTGCAGCCATGATACCTCCGGATGTCCCCACCTCTACGAGAATAACCCTAACTTCTCCACCACCTACCAAATGTTGGGTGCAAACTCAGTGGTCGCTAATTTCCATCTTCAAGATGGGTTGTTGTGTCGTCTGGGCCATCTTTGCATTCCATCAAGCGGGCGCGAGAAGCTGATTTGGGAAGCTCACTACAGTCGGGTGGTAGGACACTTTGGCGTTAAAAAGACAGTGGCAATGCTGCAAAAACATTTCTAATGGCCGAAACTTCGACAGGATGTCGATCAATATATCAAGGCTTGCACCGCCTGCGCTATTGCCAAATCGACCACTAAGAAACATGGCATGTACACCCCTCTTCCTACTCCTGACAGACCGTGGGAATCCATCTCAATGGACTACATGTCGGGCCTCCCATCCACCAAGAGGAGAAATGAATGTGTTTTTGTGCTTGTTGATCACTTTTCTAAGATGGTGATTCTAGCCACCTATAAGAACATCACAGCAGAAGCCACTACCAAGATATTCTTTGAACGAGTATGGGTACATTTTGGGATCCCACAAACCATTATCTCAAACTGTGACAGTCAGTTCCTCAACACATTCTGGTCGAGACTCTCGTCACTGCTAGATACCAAGCTCACCAAATCCACTGCCTTCCACCCCTAGACAAATGGTCAAACTGAGGCTTTCAATCAAATGATCATACATATCCTACGCACGTACAATTCAAAACACCCCCGCACATGGGATGATAGTTTTCCCTATGTCCAACATAGCTACAATCGAGCCTTGCATAGCTCAACTGGCCCCAACCCCTTTTAGGTGGGGTTGGGATTCCAACTATTGGGCCCCATGTATGTTGCACTACCCTTGGTGACCACCTCGGCCAACTCGTCCCCTGCTCCACCAGAAGATGAAAAAGCCACCCGGTTCATTGATCGGATCAAGCACATCCTCCAACAGGTTTAGGATATTCTACAGAAGTCTAATGCCAAGCATAAGCAGTGCCATGATCAACATCGGGTGCCACATAAGTTTCAGGTGGGAGACAAAGTTTGGTTGCAATTGTAGAAATAACTCCTTACAGGGCCCCATCGGAAGCTTCGTCCACTCTGTTATGGGCCATAAACCATCACCAAGGTTGTGGGTGACAATTCTTTTGAGCTCAACATTCCCCATTTCCTTGGGCTGCACCCAGTCTTCAACGTGGCTCTCCTTCGTCCATATTTCCCACCATTATTTGACACCTCAGAGATAGCAGAGAAGTTGACACCAGCATAGCTCAACCCTGACTACATGCAACATGCATCCAATGATCATATTTTGGACACGTAGATCAACGGCACTCACCAACAAAGGATCCAACTTTATCGAGTTGTCAAAGTAGGGCAGCTCCTGCACCAAGGCAAGTGGCTCACCTGGGGCCAAATTCAGCAGAAATTTCCTCATCTGATGAGGGAACTCAAAGAAATGGAGACCATTGCTTCCTAAGGAGGAAGGATTGATCCAGGTAGATATCGGTGGCTAGCCACCTTTTCCAACTCGCTCAAAATAGTTTTTTGGCAATTTTGGCAATTTACTATTTTTAGTAGTTTTAACTTCTGGGGCCATTTTGAGGGCCTAAATGAATGTTTTTCGGGATCGAGCTTCTCAATGATAGTTGAAGGAATTATTGAGCCACCAAAATGAATCTCCTCGGCGATACATTTCCAACGGGATATCGTGCACCTAAAACGAAGATCGTATGCAAAAGTTACGACCCCGAGAAGTTGATGTACTGGCTTACCCAAACGGGCCCACATGACTTTTGGTGCTTCATCTCCTAGGCTTAGTTTTTTGGATGTCTAGGGTTTTTGAAATTCTTGTTTATTGTAAAAATTCCTTCAGAGCCTCATTGTAATCATCTTCTTTTGAATGAGTGCATCTGTCACATCTCTTCTCATAGATAAGCCGCCACCATTCCAACAAGCTTGTTTTCCACTACATTTTACAGTTTCAGCTTATTTCGTTATTGAATGGAAAACCAGTTTTACTGTATCTCTGTTTTTTTTGTTAAGCATATTTTAATAATATGTATTCATTTCTTTCTTCTCATAAAATCTGGATCAATGACTTCTTCTAGTTGCTCTCCTGGTTGGTTCTCATTACGCAGTCTACTCAGTTGCAACTCCTCATGTTGCTCTAAGGGAAGATCATCCTTATCTCCCATGTTTCTTTCATCTCCTATGAAGTTGACTGGCCACTCTATTGCAGACTCCAATTCCACAGACTCCTTGCCGAACTGTTGCTCATTTATCTCCTTTGAAAAACTGACTCCTGTCAGTTCTTCAGCTAGTTCCATTCCAACTTCTTCGATCTACAACTCATGCTGGCATGGCTATCTTCTAGCAGCCACCTTCTGGTTCCGAACTTTCTAACCAATCCTCCAGCATCTTCAACTCCATTTCCCACTGAGTGAGAAACACGATCGAGTTCTCCTCTTCTGTTGGGGCAGGCCTCAGTATTTGCTCCTTCTCTCAGCTTGTTTTACTTTTGTTGCTACCTCTGCAACAAATATGATAGCCTCTCCTCAGCTACTTGGAAGGAATATCTCGACTCCTCCAATGACCAGAACACTCCTATGATCCTTCTCCCTGATGGTGGAAGTGTTTAACTTCTCATCATCTTCATTCACGCGGCTTGTAGTTCCACATGAATCTTCATGATGAGGCCTTTATTCTGCCTTCTCTCAATCTAGCAACATCCCTGGCTGACATGAACTCTCAGCTAAGCTCCTTTATTCTCCCTTGCCCACCTGGAAATTCGGGATGTCTCCTCTGCCCTCCTGGCATTTTACGATATCAACTGATCCATTCTCATTGCTCACCTGGCAATCTATGAGACCTCTGCTAGATCTCTTTCCCTCGCCACTAAGGTTTCCAACATGCCTCAACCACTTTTTTAACACTTGTTGTTTCCTTCTAGCCAATAGCTTCTGAATAGAGCACTTGGTTGTCCTTTTCAAAGGCCACTCATATCTCCATCATACCTTTTCCTCCTGCTGCATTTTCAATGCTATCTTTTCCATCTCTGCTCAGATTTCACTGAGCTCCTTGTCCATTTCCACTTTTCTTTTCTGTGGGAAATCTTCTCCTCGACCGTGCTTATGACCTTCAATAGCCATCTTTCTTCACCTGAAACCCACCTGGTCGTCTATCAACAGTATCCATAGAGAAACAATCTCCTTTCACCTGTTGTCTACACACGAATTTCGGCTCTAATACCACTTTTGATGGCAACCCCCTCCTTCTCTCCTAGGGATCTTGCAACCTCCCGGTCTAGGATCGTTCAAACACCTGAGTCGGATCGAATCTTCGGTATCTTTCTAAATGAAGCCTTCAAACAAAACCAGTGCTCCAGACAGATCAAAGTACATTGAGATCAAGAATTACATTCTCCATGATGAAGTCCAAAAAAGAGAAGTGGTTCTCCAATATATCTCCACAGATGAGCAGATAGAAGATACTTTGGTAAAACCTCTGTCCAAGATGAAAAAGATTGTGTACTCAAGATAACAAGCTAGAGCTCGTGGAGACGACTTCCTTATTGAAAAAGGAAGATATTTCTCCCAGGTTGGGAGGAATCACTGATGTGTTATTGATTTATGGACAATCATTTTTCAGTTCGAAAAATGGTCCAAGATGAGCAATTCCTTTCCAGTTCGGAAAGTGGTTTGAGATTTCTGACGGACATGCATTTTCCAGTTTGAAAAATGGTCCAGATCGTTCGGTCATTTTCGTAATGAAAATGGTTCGATAGCTTGTTGATGTACCATAGACAATGATTCCCCTTGTGGCTAGTGTGGGGGAATGGTCTAGGATAGTCTTTCTTCTTGGAAGTCATTCTCAGTAGTGGTCAAGTAGAATGGTCTGCCTCGTCGGGAAGTCATTCTTTCGAAGTTCGCAGTTGTGAGTATTTTTGAAGAATGGTTCATTTTGGAGGTTGGTGCAGGATAGTCATTTCCTTAGGAAATGTTCCAGAAATTCATTCCCTAGGGCAAACTCATTCTCTCTAGGTTTCACTTTTTTTAGTGCCGGAGGAATGGCTCAGTTAGGTGAATGGTCTAGGTTCAACAATCAGGGATGGGAATTCCCTAGGGAAGACTCATTCTCTCCAAGCTGCACTTTGTTTAGTGTCAGAGGAATGGCCCAGTTAAGTGAATGGTCTAGGCTAAGAAATCAGGACAATTATTCTTCTATGCTTGAGAAAAATAGTCTAGATAGCTCATGGATAATGTTTTAATTTTTGAGGGTAGATGCTTTTCCAAATCTCATAAATGTGAGTGGAAGAATGGCCCAAATGACTCACTTTATATCATGATATTGTTTTCTTTGCAGGTTGATATTAGATGATATGATCACTATGGAGACAATATGTTGCTAGACAATAGATGTATTTTATTGTGGTGGATGTGTTCCACTGGTTGTGACTATGTGTCACTGATTGAGTAGTCATGTACTAATTGGTGTGGTTGTGTACCACTAGATAGTAGTTATGTACTACTCTAGATAGACATAGTTGTGTTCTGTTGAATGACATTGCTATGATTGCCATGTAGACTATCAGTAGTGTTGAAAATGATTATTAGCTAGATGGATATTCAGTGTGCTTGTGGGCAGACATTCTCTAGGCAGAGAATGGTCTAGATAGAACAGATTGTTGTTGGACAGGTATTCTCTTTGTGGAGAATGATCCAGGTGAACAGTTTGTTGACATGACATGGACTAATATTTTCCTAAGGCACAGTTTGTGGCCCGATTAGGAAAATGGTTCAGGACTGATATTTTCTAAGGCATATAGGTTGAGACAGATCTCTATGGTACATATGACTCGATTAGAAAATATTCCTAGATTAACATTCCTATAGGAATGGTCTCTCTAGTTCATGGCGTAGCTTTTAGCTCTGTTGGGACAGTCATTCTTCTAGGACGTATGTCTGGATTAGAAGAATGGTCCTTGTATCAGTCTTTGGAGTGAGTGACTTATTCAACATCATGCATGATTACTCAGATGGAGTATGGCTTCTAGAGATGATGCAGTTGATGCTATCAGATGATAGTGATAATGGTGCTCGTGATCTAATCATGAAATAGCATGTACGACTATGATGATGCTACCGCTTGAATGGTATGCTAGCAGATTGCAGGTTCGTGTCACCCTTCATTTAGAGGAGGGCATTGACATAAATGTGATAAATTGATATAAGCAACATTTAAAATATTTAGATAAATAACCATCTATTTAAATTTCTTTCCTAACATAAGACTAATTCGTGAAGTGATAAATAGTTTTCTTATTGCAAAGACATCACCTTGCATGCATGTGGCTGCTCTCTTTTCATTGGTTACATCTTTCAAGGTAGTTCTTTGTGCAACTACGCTCAATGTCGTAGAGATCAGGATTGATTTTCAATTTTAGTGCACCACATCTTTGCTTCTAAAACTAGACTGTGAGATGAGCAAGCTGCTCCAAAAATCATCACATTTAATGTCACTGTGGTCATTGTTTGAGAGAAAAAAATGCAACGACTAGAAGAGACGAGACGATTGAAGCCTTTGCTAAGTGGAATTAATGACCTTGCTAAGGGTAAATGCATGGAGTGCTAATTGTTTTCATTCAAATTTCATTGATTTTTATTGATGTTTATCCAAGAATTTATACAACTCATATGGTCGATGCACGAGAAGACTACACACTAGGCATGTTCGCTACATAATTCCAACTCCCAATTAAGTGTTGGTGGAGATATGGTGTATACTTTTGTGTATTGAACATGAAAGTATGCTACCCATAGCAACAATATTACATGATGAGCAGCAAGTGGTACATGGAAATCACATATAAACGGGTTTTAGTTAGCATTGGTTTGATAGGACATGTCAATCCTAGTGGTTAACTTTTTCAATAATTTTCATTCACAAATATACTTTTACTTAGTTTAAACGTTAAACAATATAAAATTGTAATTTCACTAGTTGGAAAATAAAGGTTGCAATCCCATCTATCCCACAAAAAGTTGTGGGATGGCCTTATGAAACACCATCGTTTTCATTTAATTCAAAGCTGCTAAATTAAGTGACCATATTTTCTACTTCTTGCAAGGAGACTGGCGCAATTTTCCACTCACTTTGGCGAAATGTTCCGCCAATTCGTCGTCATTCCTGACCACCCGTTGAATGTGGCGGGTGTTGATTCTGGTATTCTTGTCGTCACGGGCGGCGTTGCCAGCCAATTCCAACACCTCAGCAGCCAGATATTCCAAAACAATGGAAATGTAAAGAGAGTTTAAATAGTTGAAAGGCTTCAATACATACATTTGATTTGGGGACAGCCTAATCTAGCCGACGGGTCAGAGTTTAGCCAAAGGAAGAACCACAAAGAGACCAGTTCATTTGTTTATCCAATTTCAATTTCAATTTCATTTCATCTCCACTTCCTTCGTAGATGGGGTACTCTCAACGTTTTATTCAAAAGAAAGACTAATCTGAAATTTGATAAAAAAAATATTTTGGATTTAAGGAATTACAAATAGTAAATTTTAATATTACATAATTTCATTGTAATTGAGTATGGAGAATGTTAAAATTATTTTTATAGTGAAAATAATAAATTTATAAATTTTTTAATTGAGTTTAGTTTGGATTGTTGAGAGGAATATTATTATTATTTTTTAAATAAAACTGGTAAAATTTGCATTCAAAAAAGAACGGTGGTCTAACTATAGAAAAAGTTATTACAAACTCGAAATAGGCCTGTAAGTTTCAAAATCATGTTGAAGTTATTCCCTATCTGAAATTGTCCAAACTACTAGCCCTGGAAGTGGCTTACAATTGTTACAGAACCTAATAGACCATCTATAAAATATACCATGAATCAAAAAACAAAAACAAAGCATACTCGTTAAGCATTGTCTAATGGAGTTCCATCCTGGGCTTCTTCTGTAGAATCTGGTGGCGAATTGAGGTCTGGAATATGCTTGGGAGGAGTTGGAGATGAAGTTGCATCTAAATTTTAACCAAATTAACCAGAGATTCGTATTCCTCAACGTGGAGCTCTCAACGCCATCGTGCAACACTCGAACGCATGTTGGCCATGTTGTGTACGTGAATTCCTGCTCGGGTTGCATCTGAGAAGGGATCTTTCGTCAAATGGACAAAGGGAAATGCAACTTGGAGCACTAGATTTGAAGCTACAACTAGATGTTCACCACCACGATTCCTAATGTCATTTGTGATGAGAAAATATTCCTTAATATCTTGACAACATATGAAGGGATGCCACCCTAGTCGAAGTAGGAACCACAACATACCCCCATGTCCACCAAAGAGATATCCAGGCTTGCGACAAGACATTGGCCAAACAAATCTAAAATTTCCTTAAGTGGATGAAGAGCGCCCATGGAAAGATGACGTCCGAAATGTATGCAAATGTACCACCTCCATTAACACAGACATAGAAAACACCTGTGGTATTGGCCGCGAGAGGGAAGACAGAGAAATGCACTTGTGCGAGGGGACGTTGGGATATGAAGGTGCATGAAAAAGAAGTTTGGGGAGCCACGTGTTCACCTCATCATCCAAAACGTGTGCCAAACATTGATATCCCATGATGCTTCAAACCTTAGCCTAGGGTTTCCATCCTTCGCCCTCATTTTTTTAATAGGTGGGTCCCTCCTATGGGACAATATTTTTGTGGGTCTAACCATCCCATCTTGCATTAGGGGATGAAATTATGAATAGCCCGACCATCAATTCATAAAATGCCCAACGATTCCTGAGTAGCAAGATTGGAAAAGGAAACGACTTTTGTATTATTAGTTCTGAGAACATGAAATCATTGCATAGTTCGGTATTATCTGTTCCTTGCTAACCAAATCTTCCAGATGATAAATTTATGGGTTTCCATAAGCATGTCTTTAAAGAGTGGCTTGTCTTTCAGAGAACCTTGGTAAAGAGAGAGCCAGTTCTGAAAAAGTGAGCGGGGGAGGACGCCTTATTAATCAAGGGGTAGAGATTGGCCAAAACTAAAGACCATACATTAAGAGAAAAAGGACATTGGAAAAAGAGGTGACTAATAGTTTCCAGGGCTTGACAACATAGACCACATATGAAGGGGCCATGAAAGCTCTGCTTTTTCAAATTTTCTCCTGTAAGGATCTTCCCATGGGTTAAGGTCCAATAGAAAATATTTATCTTAGGCAATGATTTGGAGTCCCAAATTATATTCCATAGCTTTGTCTTAGGGGGGGGATTAGAGTTGGATAAGAGGAATTCATAACCAGAGTGGACCAAATAGGATCTCGAACCCAAACCTCTTGAATCAGGAGAGGACAGATGATGACGGGCACAACCTTGCAGGGAGGAGAAAATAATTTGAAAGAGAGGGGAGAGGTGGGGTAGAAGATCTGCCAAAACCCATCCAACCCAAGAACCTGAGGGCAACCAATCAAAGATCATATCAAAGAGGGTGTTGATGCCATAAGTTGAACACCAAAGTGAAACATGATGTAATTCTCAAAGTTCTTGTAAGGGTTGCTTTCCCATAATATTGTCCTTCCATAAGAAGATTTGTTTTCCATTACCAGGGATCCAAGTAGCCTTTCTTTGAAAAAGTGGAAGGGAGGCTTTTAAAAGTTTCTAAATAGTGGATCATGAGTTCTGAATGGGGTGGGAGAGAATCAACACCTCGAAGCCGGTCTCCTCCCAGGTATTTATGAACTATTACCTTTTTCCACCATGTTTGTCGACCTGTTACTAACCGCCAAAGAATTTTTTCCCCCAAGGCGATGTTTGACAAGGATGGGTCCATAATTCCCAGTCCTCCATGGCTTTTTGGAACTCTAATTGTATTCCAAATTACTAGATGCATTCTCTTGTTGGTTGTCTTCCCCCTTTTCCAAAGGAATTTTCTCATTTCTTAGGAAATAGCCAAAGTCACACATGTTGGAGCCAAAAGAAAGGAGAGTTGGAAGATGGGGAGAGCTGAGAGAACTGACTATAATAGCACCAATCTGTTAGCTGAGTTAAGCCATTGAGAACTCGAGAGGGTAAATTTGAATTTGAATTTATCAAGAAGGGGGGACCAAGCTGATCTAGGGAGGGATTTAAGACAAATCGGGATGCCCAAATACTTGAAGGAAGTCCAGTGCTCCTCAAGAGGGAATTGGAGGATATTGGTAATCTTATGAGCGATTCTTGTGCTAGTATTCCATACATAGATATGACTTTTATGTTGGTTTATTTTCCCCCCTGAAGCTTTCATGAACTCTTCCAGTATTGATTTGAGACTTTTGGCAATTATAGTGGAAGCCCCCTAGCAACAGAGTGTAATCCGCAAATTGTGAGTGATTTATTCTTTTTACTCTGTTCGTTATTTGGATTTCTAGAATAGCTTTGCTCCTTCGTGTTTCCTCCAAAGCTCTACTCAAGGCTTCTTCCATCAATATGTAGAGCAGGGGGGACAATGGGCAGCCTTTTCTCAGACCTCTTGATAATTTTAAAAATTTCGTTAGTCTCCCATTGATCATTGGTGCAATCCAAGGCGAGTTGATACAACAGGAGATTCAAGCAAGGAGGTCATCCCTAAACCCAAATATCGCAAGGAGTGCAAACATAAAACTGTGTCGAACCCTGTAAAAGGAATTTTCCATATCCAGATTAATTATCATTCCCCATTCCTTCCTTTCCCTTCTTGAGTGAATGGCCTCTTGGACTATTAGAATATTGTCAATAATTTGTCATTTTTCCACAAATCCACCTTGGTTGGGGGAGATAAGGGTGGGAAGAAAAGGTTTTAAGCGGTTTTCTATGATTTCTGAGATGATTTTATAGGAGACATTGCAGAGAGAGATGGGTCTAAAGTGGTTGTAGGAGGATGTATTAGTCTCTTTAGGAATAAGAGAAAGGAAAGAGGAATTTGTGTTACCCCCCATTCTGGCCGATTTTTGCACATATTAGATCATTCTCACTAAGTCTACTTTTATGATATGCCATCAAAGAAGGAAGAAGTGTGTTCTGAACCCATCAGGTCTAGGTTCTTTGTCTAGATTAATTTGTCCAAGCACTTCAAAAACTTCTTGTTATGTCACCTTGCTAGACCATGGACCATGTATTTTGTTTGTCCAAGTAAAGAGACTGAAAGTCGGTCAGATATCCATGAGATCAAAGGTAGAGAGGAGGTCTTCCATGTTTTCCTTAGAGGTTTCTATGACTATGGAGCCTCCTCTTTTTTCAAAATTATGCATAGTGGTATTGAAATCCCCCACAAAGATAAGAGAGGTAGGTCTGGTCTGGTTCAGTAGAGAAAACATGGAGATCCAACAAAATTTCTTTATATTTATTTATGAAAGGAATATAAATATTTAGGAAAGAGAGGAGCTTACCAGAAGGGAGGTGATGAAGATATATCGTTAACCAATTTGAATCGCTTTCCCATTCTTCTTGATAAAATATACTTGGGTTCCATAGCGTACATATTCCACTAGAGGCCCCCTTTGAGCTAACGACCTTGCCATGACTTGTTTCCCAAAAGAAGTGCTAGCTTGAAGGACATCATAATCCTTCATTTATGTTTCATGGAAGAAGAGGACGTGAGGATTTTCCGATCTAAGAAGATTCCTCACCATTTATTTTTTACTTTTGCTTCCAAGTCCTCTACATTTCCAAGAAACAACCTCAATCATTTAGAAGATTGTTTAGGGTTTCTCCCTTTAGGGGGGGCAAACCTCCTTGATTTCTCATAGGCCTGGGTTCTTTCTTTGTGTGGATATCAAATGTGCTATGTTTTCCCATATTTATTTCTCTTCTTGCCACTGCTTCTCGACATTGATTATTCGATTTTTGTCCTGGCTTTTTAGAGGGTTGGGTGCTAACATTCCTAGAGTTTGTTTCTTCTTCAAAGATTTCCCCAATTTCACCTTCTTATTGATCAGTAAGGTGAACGGATTGTTGAATGATTAGAAGAGAGGGGATAGCTTCATCCCTTACCTGGGTAGCAGGTTGAGCACAAGGTGCTTCTAGGTTTGTTTCTTCATCTTATTATGAAAGGATTTCATATTGGTTCTTGGTTGGAATCCTAGACTTACTAGTGCCAACAGAAGAGGTGGTAGGAGCTTCCTAAGATTTTGGATTGGAGGGATATCCCTCTAGAGGAGGAGATTTTTCAAACTGATGTGTTCCCTTGGGATTCTTCTTCTTCCTTTTAGGTTGTTTCCATTAATCTCGAGCTTCAGGGGGGATTTCAAACAAATTTTAGAAAATTTTCCATATTCATGACAAAGTTTGCATTTAAAAGGAAATTTTTCATAGTCGACTTCCTGTAAATAGGTCCAATTATCCAATTTGAGCTTGATTACCTCAGGAAGGCATTTTTCCAAATAAACCTCCACACAAATCCGAGCATAGGCTTGAAGGCCATATTTTGGTTCTGCTTTACCAATATATTTTCCTAGGGAATTTCCTATGGACCGTAGGGTTTCCTCATTCCAGTAGTGAAGCAGGAATAAAGGGAGGTGAACCCAGAACAACAACTCTAAAGAAATGTCATTTTCACAGTTAAAGTCTGGAATCCATATGTTTAGATAAATCCCAGGAGCTCCCATGAAATAGGGGCCACTCTTGAAAATAAGATCCCTATCTTCTTTTTTTCTCAAAGAGGAAGACAAAGAAGCCTCGACCACAAAAAGAATGATACATCCTACCTTGAAAAAGAGGCCTCCATTTCTTTTCTAACCAAACTTCTACAAATTTCGGCAAGGGCCAGATCCCAGTGAACTATCCTACCTAATCGTGCTCCACAAAATTTAGGGAAAGAGATATTGAGCCTGCTTGAATCAAGACCTCTGGAATTCTATCCAACTTCTTCACAAATCGTGATTGAGTCTGCTTGGAATGCTTGGGAAGACCAACCACAAGGGAGGTGAAATAAACAATGTCTATAGAGGACGGAGGGGGAGTGGGGGTGGGGGGTCTATGGAGCACCCACCAGGGGAAGGCATGGAGACCACAGGGGAAAGGGGCTAGGGTTTCCTCAAAGAAAAGATGCTCGAGAGGGGATCATAGAGGAATATTGTTATCCTTTCCATCTAAGTTCAAATTCAACAACCAATGTGTTGAATTCTTAACAAATATATTGTTGTAATGATTTTACATAAAAAACTTAAAAAAACAAATTTATCAATTCAAAATTATAATTTTGATAAAATTGTAATAATAGAAATAATAATCCATTTTTAAGGTCACTACCAAGACAAACACCAAATTGGTGTATGAGATCCCTTATTTGCAGGACAAGGGATTTAACTGCTAAAGTCTACGGAGATGTACATACCCTATTCCCTTTGGCTTTGAACTTGGCCTCCTAAGAGGAAATACATGTTCTTAACCATTACGCCCATTCACACTATATAATCAAACTAGAAAAATATAAATCTTAAAATGTATAACCTTCTTATATATATATATATATATATATATATATTACCAAGCCAAACACCAAATTGGTGTATGAGATCCCTTGTTTGCAGGATAAGGGATTTAACTGCTAAAGTCTCGGAAATGTACATACCCTATTCCCTCTGGCTTTGAACTTGGCCTCTTAAGAGGAAATACATGTTCTTAACCATTACACCCATTCACACTATATAATCAAACTAGAAAAAGATAAATCTTAAAATGTATAACCTTCTTTTATATATATATATATATATATATATATATATATATATATATATATATATATATTTCAAATTTTCATATATTAATTCATATAATTCATGGTTGCTCGTTCCAATAATAGTGAAATTACACATGGTCCACATTTTACAGTTTATCTCTTTAGTGAATTTAGCAAAAAAAAATTAGGAATAATGATATAAAATATTATTCACTCAAAAATTACTTTGTACACACTATTTTTAGAATGAATAGTAAGTTTTCAGGGAAAAAACTTTAAAATATAAAGTTTTGAGTTTTTTATTATTATAATATAAATTTTAGGAAACCCTAAGGGTTAGTTCAAGCCAGATGTGAAACTATTCCTGGTGAGTGGAGGAGGTCACGGGTTTGAATCTCTTGTACCCCTTGGGGTTAGGTGTACTTGAGGATGCTTATCTGATTTCCCAGGAAAAAAATATATAAATTTTAGATAAATTTAATAAAAAATAATCAAAATAAAATTATGATTGATTATTAATATACATTAAAAAATTAATATAAAAGATTAGAAAATAGTGATTTTTAAATTTTAATAAAAATCACTCAAAATTTAAGATAGGATGATAGAGTCATGGAACACGTGAATGAAATCTTAAATTTCTTCTGCAAATCTATATGAATGCTCATTAATAAATACAAGTCATTGTTTTACAATTGGGAGCTAAATGAGTAGGAGAAATATGTCATTTCACAAATTCTCAAAACTCAAGTTGGTGACTTAGGCCCTGGTCTAAAATACCTTGGATTCATCCTCAAAGCAAATGGTTATCTTAAAAATGATTGGCTATGGATTTAGCAAAGGTGGAAAGAAAAGTGAATGTCCTCCTCATAAGATATTGAGGCACATGCCTATAATTCCAAGGATTCAAATGCTCTTTCGTTGCAAACAATTAGCCATGTTGTAGGGGTTCCATGCCTCACATCTAAGTGATTCAAGAATTATGTGAATCCTCGCAGATTCAATAGCCATGAAGCATATAGAGGATACATGGCCCAATAAATTCAAGGATTTAATACAAATCCTCTTATTGAGCATATCTATGGATGGAGTCAACACATATTCCCTTCAAAACACCAACTATTTTGTTTGTCCATTGTTAGTAATCAATAACAACAACCCCCCATGGTTGTCCATGAAGAATCAACATCTTGTGTTGGATCTTATAGTCTCGGGTAGAAGACAAGTGAAGAGAATGGATGTCTACCTCCAACCATTGATCAATGAATTTAAGAAATTATGGGAAGGGATACATGTATATAATGTATCAAGAGTACCCATCCCAATGGAGAGGGTTTTTACGTTGTATGGCATATGTGTGTACACCACGTATGATTATCCAGGACTAGGAGTTTTCTCTCGTAAGAATGTTCATCGATTTGTTTATATTTTTAATTTTATTTGGCATACATCATTTGGTGAAACTATGTTTTTGATATTATCATGTTATGTATAGGATAACATCGCAGGTCTTGTAACAAAAGGGTATTATGGATGTAAATTTTGTGGACCTTCTATAAAGGCTAGGTGATATAATGACCTACGAAAGTTGGTGTACAATTGTTCTAGGGTATTCCTCCTAGAAGACCACCCATATAGAAGAGTTGCATCTACTTTCAATGGTAAACCAGAGAGAACTTGGAGACCTGAAATAATGACACCAACAAATTGGAATAGGTCATATGACACAAAGAAGGAGAAGGAAATGGAAAAATTGTTTGATTCAAATGGGGAACCTATGTTCTATGATCCTAAATGTTTTGACACTTATGTTGAGAAAATTCCCATTGGGATGAAAAGGAAATCAATATTTTATGAGCTTCCATATTGGGAGCATCTTAAGATTGGCCACTTAGTAGATCCCATGCATATATGCAAAAATGTTTCATCTTCTTTATGGAGGCACATATCATGGAATAAAAGCAATGCATTGGTTGTTAGGAGAGATATTATTGCTTCAAATACTAAAAAGAGACATTGGTCAAGAAACAAAACTAGAGGAGAAGTTGGTCCCTCTTGGTATTTTAAAGAAGGTGATGTCCCATGGATTTTGAAGAAAGATGATCTTTCTATTGCGAAGGATGTTATATTGGTTGTGAAGGTGCCTTCTTTATATGGGTTGACTCTATAACGTTGCTTCAGTATAGAAGAGAATTTGTCGAGGTTGAAATCACATGACCATCTGAACCTTCTAAGAGTATGTATGTGGAAGACACGATTCTTATTATATATTGACGTCGGTAAAAATATGCTATGCACTCAATTTCATGGAAATTAATGATGTGTTGTCTATTTTGTAGTGTCATTATCCTTTGCTTGTGCATGGTTATGTGAACCATGAATTCCCCCAGGACCTACGACGTTCCATATTGAATTTTTTTGCATGTGTAGGTTGGATCACATCAAGGGAGATTCACATGGCTAGCATTCCACGGTGGTGTCGAGAGATAGTTGAGATTGTTTGTATATTTGAAAAGGAACTACCCACGAGTTTTATGGACTTATAATTCCATCTTCTAATTCACCTACATGATGAGGTTGAATTATATAAGGTTCTCTCATGTCGTTGGATGTTATTCGTAGAGAGGTACATGAAAAATTGAAGGGGTTTTTCGTTAGAGGGAAAAAACATAGGGCTCTATGGCAAAGGGGTACATAGTATACAAGTCGTGAATATATTATATCAGTGAGTATATCAAGCAAATTGACAACACAACAAGGGAAGCCGTTTGGGAGGACCATCAATATGAGGACAAAATGGAAGGGGGTTACTCCAAATAAACAATAAAAGGTGCTTGATAAAGAGTAAATTAATTATATTCTATCAATTTAGTATAGAGAAATTGTTTACATTGAAGTTGATAATATATATTTCATCCCATGCTATTTCTTTTGAATTATTTTATACATCAACGAATTTAGAAATTTGGATGCCATCAATAAATTTGTTCTTTAACTTGATAATATATATTTGATCTCATGTTGTTCATTTTTAATTTGTATATACATCGACAAATTTAGAAATGGATGTCATCAATAAATTCATTATTTACAACATAAAGGCAACATGACCATGGGTCTTGTTGTATGAAGAGAAAAGAATGAAATGGAACAGTGATAGGAAAGTATTCAGATCGTTGAATGGTAGAAGCATGCCTTATATTGATCATTTAAAAGAAAATATGCCAAAAATATGTCCCAATAGTTGGGTGGTAAACTAGATACAAGAGAAATATGTGATGTCAAGTCGTAACCCATGTGGAGAAGATTTGGATGCACTAAACATAGGGATCATGTGCAACAATTATGTAATAACCTCTCTGAGTAGCACATTCTATTTATAATATTGCACATTTGAATTGTAACAAATATTATGTATTTATTAATGCTTCGGTTATTAGACATATGACATTGTCCTTTGTTCACACTTTTATAGGTGCATTTGTTACCATATATGTGGGCATATGGGCAT
>ML838739.1:22417-35726 GCA_009831015.1 Picea engelmannii
CTGAGGATAAAAAACCCTCGGTGAAAGGAACTCCCCCAATGAAAACATCCCAAGGTACCTGACCTAACTATGATCCATGCAGACTTATTACATTATCAACCCACGCAGGGGTGCGGAAATTTCGTTTACAAAAATTGTGTTGGAGCATCAGATACCAAGTAGAACCAATGATGTCTTCAACAAAATTGCATCTGGTGATGCATCTTCATGGCACATGAGTTGACCACCGTTGCTAAATGGGCGTTCAACAATGTTATTATTACTTTGAACAATAAATTGTACAAGATACTCGAGGCAGTCCCTCCTAGTGTTATTTCCTTGATAGCTGTCAAGCAATGCAGGAAGGTCATCTCTCAGACCAGAAAATTTGTCTTCTTCGTGATTCTCTCTCAGAGTGAGCAAAAGATCGCAGCCACATCCAGGGCCTTCACGACCAATCTTTCCACACAACATAAGCAAGTGGATAAGTTTGCGGAAGAATACTCAGATATCTTCTCCTATCCTACTGGGGTACCTCTGCACTGTTAGGTCAAGCATCCTAGTGATCTGACCCTAGGCGCACCGCTACCCAATGGGACAGTCTACTGCCGCTCTTTGTTAGAAAATGAGGAGATCAAGAGGCATATCCAAGAATTGCTCCACAAGGGGAACGTATGTCCCATCTCATCGCCTTGTGGGAGCCCAATCGTGTTGGTGCAGAAGAAAGATGGGACCTGGCTTATGACCTTCAATAGCCATCTTTCTTCACCTGCAGCCCACCTAGTCGTCTATCAACAGTATCCATAGAGAAACAATCTCCTTTCACCTGTTGTCTACACGCGAATTTCGGCTCTAATACCACTTTTGATGGCAACCCCCTCCTTCTCTCCTAGGGATCTTGCAACCTCCTGGTCTAGGATCGTTCAAACACCTGAGTTGGATCAAATATTCGGTATCTTGCTAAATGAAGCCTTCAAAGAAAATCAGTGCTCCAGACAGATCGAAGTACATTGAGATCAAGAATTACATTCTCCATGATGAAGTCCAGAAAAGAGAAGTGGTTCTCCAATATATCTCCACGGATGAGCAGATAGAAGATACTTTGGTAAAACCTTTGTCCAAGATGAAAAATATTGTGTACTCAAGATAACAAGCTAGAGCTCGTCGAGACGACTTCCTTATTGAAAAAGGAAGATATTGCTCCCAGGTTGGGAGGGATCACTGATGTGTTATTGATTTATGGACAATCATTTTTCAGTTCGAAAAATGGTCCAGGATGAGCAATTCCTTTCCAGTTCGGAAAGTGGTTTGAGATTTCTGACAGACATGCATTTTCCAATTTGAAAAATGGTCCAGATCGTTCGGTCATTTTCGTAATGAAAATGGTTCGATAGCTTGTTGATGTACCATAGACAATGATTCCCCTTGTGGCCAGTGTGGGGGAATGGTCTAGGACAGTCTTTCTTCTTGACAGTCATTCTCAGTAGTGGTCAAGTAGAATGGTCGGCCTCGTTGGGCAGTCATTCTTTCAAAGTTCGCAGTTGTGAGTATTTTTTAAGAATGGTTCATTTTGGAGGTTGGTGCAGGATAGTCATTTCCTTAGGAAATGTTCCGGAAAGTCATTCCCTAGGGAAAACTCATTCTCTCCAGGTTTCACTTTTTTTAGTGCCGGAGGAATGGCCCAGTTAGGTGAATGGTCTAGGTTCAACAATCAGGGATGGGAATTCCCTAGGGAAGACTCATTCTCTCCAGGCTGCACTTTGTTTAGTGTCAGAGGAATGGCCCAGTTAGGTGAAT
Source organism: Picea engelmannii (assembly GCA_009831015.1). Taxonomy (NCBI): domain Eukaryota; kingdom Viridiplantae; phylum Streptophyta; class Pinopsida; order Pinales; family Pinaceae; genus Picea; species Picea engelmannii. Next base: position 24,194 of record ML838739.1, read on the forward strand.
GGTCTAGGCTAAGAAATCAGGACAATTATTCTTCTATGCTTGAGAAAAATAGTCCAGATATCTTATGGATAATGTTTTAATTTTTGAGGGCAGATGCTTTTCCAAATCTCACAGATGTGAGTGGAAGAATGGCCCAAATGACTCAGTTTATATCATGATATTGTTTTCTTTATAGGTTGATATTAGATGATATGATCACTATGGAGACAATATGTTGCTAGACAATAGATGTATTTTATTGTGGTGGATGTGTTCCACTGGTTGTGACTATGTGTCACTGATTGAGTAGTCATGTACTAATTGGTGTGGTTGTGTACCACTAGATAGTAGTTATGTACTACTCTAGATAGACATAGTTGTGTTCTGTTGAATGACATTGCTATGATTGCCATGTAGACTATCAGTAGTGTTGAAAATGATTATTAGCTAGATGGATATTCAGTGTGCTTGTGGGCAGACATTCTCTAGGCAGAGAATGGTCTAGATAGAACAGATTGTTGTTGGACAGGTATTCTCTTTGTGGAGAATGATCCAGGTGAACAGTTTGTTGACATGACATGGACTAATATTTTCCTAAGGCACAGTTTGTGGCCCGATTAGGAAAATGGTTCAGGACTGATATTTTCTAAGGCATATAGGTTGAGACAGATCTCTATGGTACATATGACTCGATTAGAAAATATTCCTAGATTAACATTCCTATAGGAATGGTCTCTCTAGTTCATGGCGTAGCTTTTAGCTCTGTTGGGACAGTCATTCTTCTAGGACGTATGTCTGGATTAGAAGAATGGTCCTTGTATCAGTCTTTGGAGTGAGTGACTTATTCAACATCATGCATGATTACTCAGATGGAGTATGGCTTCTAGAGATGATGCAGTTGATGCTATCAGATGATAGTGATAATGGTGCTCGTGATCTAATCATGAGATAGCATGTACGACTATGATGATGCTACCGCTTGAATGGTATGTTTGTGCTCAAGACCATTGCCTTCAATACCTCCCTAGCTAGGAGGGAGTGTTGATATTATGGTAGCTGCAGGAGGTATTTACCTCCACGTGTAATCCTGACGAGAATAGAATATTTGGTGAAGCAAGAAGAAACCCTAAAGCATTTAATATAACCCTAGAAGACAAGTCGGCTCAAGGAAATATTTAATATTAAGTATTTAGCCTCCAGAATGAGAAGTTAGCTGAGACATCTCAGGAAAAACAATATAAATACAAGTATTCATATCTCATTTGGCACACACAACTCAAAATTTCAGCAGTGAAGAAGTGTGCACTGCAGAAACTGGGTAAGTGCGCAAGTCTCAAGAGTAGTTGCAATTGCAACTACTGCAATATGTATTCTCAGTTTAGGCTCGAACTTTCTATTGGTTATGGTTTTGAATTTATGCCTTGTATTCTAGCTCTGGAGAGAGAGAGGTACGCTACATTAATTGGCTATTAGGCCTAGGGTTTGCTTCCAAAATCATTCTCTGTCAAGGTTAAGGTGCTCAGGGGTGGCTTCGGCCTATGGTTGGGTGACAATATTGCTATATTGTCTATGGTTAAACGAGCACATCTATTATTTCTAACAGAGGTGTACTTTAGTTGTAGTAGGTGCAGTGTGGTCTAATTGATGCAGTCAAGGAAAAGCAATGCCAGACAACTATAGCTTCTAGCGTGACTTGGGCGCACCAAGTCATTGCAAAAAAATTCTAGGAAAATTCTAGGTTTGTGATAGGTGGTATCAAAGTTGATTGAGGGTAGTTTTGGTACGCTCTTCACCATTGTTACTTCTATGACATGTGGTATTAGAGGTGATTAAGGGAATTTTTGGTGCACTCTTCACCACTATCACTTTCATGGCATGGTGTATTACAAAGAAAATGAAGTTTGGTGCTCTTCACCACTATCACTTTCGTGATAGGTGTTATTAAAGTTTATCATAGTTGTTCTGAGAGAAAATTGGGTTCTCTGGCTCTTCACTACCATTTCCATGGTATAATTAACTTCATGAAATATTGGAGACTTCGCTAAGCAAGTGGGAGCTCATGACAAGGTGGACAGGTTTGGGGACAAACTTCAGTCACTTGGACAAATAACCATGATCATATCACATGCGAAAGACATATGACACAAATTGGATTGAAGAGGGAAAACTTGATCTTTGGTGCAAAAGGCAGTAGAGACATGTAATTTCTATGGAACATCTTTGTCGACTTGAACAAGTTCACAATGGAAGGCCATGGACATGGATCACAAGACAAAGGGAGAAACATAATTTGTCTTGTGGTTGCAACCATTGACAAAGTTGAACCATTGAAACAACCAAGTGTGACTCTGTTCAAGAGGTATGCGTAAAATACATGCAGCATGACATACATGCATTCCATTATCATTAATTCATAAAATGAAATTAGTTTAAACATGCACAACAACAATTACATGCACACTGCAACATTCATACATACAACATACATAGTAAATGCAATATTCTATCATAGCATTAACTGTAAATAACATAATGATCAAAACAATTATCTTTAAAATGTTTTACTATCAATTGGCTACAGACAAAGGACATTCCATCGAACCATATACTGTGATGATCCAATTCTTTCATCATCAAGTCACCATCGAGCTCGGGATATGAGTCCACAAGGATAAACATGCTCCTATGGGTGTCTACAGTCTACTATAACAGCTCAAAATTCACAAAAAACAAAATTATGTGACTCCTACAATAATTCCAATTGTCTGACTCTCTTCGCCATCAATCTACACAACCCAAGGGATGAGATTTCCTTCTTTTCACCACAGTCCCTCAAAAAATATCCATCTCCTCTAGGGCTCTAGCACATACCAGCCAAGAATCTCTCTACTAGGGGTTGTAGGAAATCCAGTTGTAACAAGAGTTCTCACACAACATTTATGAATGCTCTTCATGTAATTTCTCACCAGAAATCACTCATAGGCATACACATATCATTCTCGACATAACTACCAACTTCGACAAGTTGTCTTGAATACCCACTATGGAACCACTCTGTAACAACACTTAGGTCTATTTTCCTCACATCTTTCTCAACTATGAAAACCGTCTTCCTTCCTACCCCAAAATCCCTCTTCTCCCATGCTTGTTTGACTCTTACTCTTCCCTCAAGGATGATTACACTCAACCCATGTTTTCATAACTGAGAGGGCTAACTTCCTCACCCAACCTCTTACATGAATTCAATGATTGAGTGTTGAATAAATCAATGGGATAAATACCTAAATGACAAATTCATATATGAATATTGATTAAGACTCAATGCAAATGGAAACCCCTCAAAACCCCCATTAAGTCCCCTCTTTTGCGGAATCATAGCCAAAGTGGAGTTAATTAACACTAGTAGGCCAAAGTGGATACTTTGACTTGGTCTAGGAAAATTTGTGCAAAGTGATCGAATTGTGGATGTGAAAGACCAATTTGGACATGGGGACATGCATTTTCACAGATTGGATGTGATGGTTGGATTATCCATTCAATTAGTTCAAGACTTGAGGCAAGTAATGTGAATAAGCATGACAAAAGGGTTTGAACTATAGATGCATGAGTAGGTCCAATAGGCACAATACTTGGGTGTTTCGTCAAAATTATTAAGGAAGGTTGCATGGAAATAACTGTAGGAGATAGTTGTAGTGGGGGCACAATAGTGTGCAACCATAATAGTGAGGCAACAACAACTTGAAGCATTGGTGATAGAGTGGGACATGAGGTGTTTGTTCATGGAGTAAACAAAGAGGTCACATGACAACTTTAGTGGAGAACAATGTGGAAGGTTGGGTGTTATTGTGAATGATTGTGTGTTTTGGAAATTGGGGGTTTCCAACAGTCATTGGCATGAAACTTGTGGTTTCTAGTAGTTATTAGCACAAAACTTGGGGTTTCTAAAAGGTATCAACATGGAATTTGGGGTTTCTAGATACCTTTGGTTGCAGACAAATACCTGAGTTCAAGCAAGAACTTAAGAACAACAAGTTCTTGTGGATGTTTATGAGGAAGACAATGAATTTTAGCACGGGAGGATGTAAGACCCTCGCATACAGTGGTGTTGGGTACCTCCACTGCACTAGCATGGATGGATAGATCAGTTGGACAAGATGCCTTGGCACAAAGGTAAGGCACACATTTTAGTTAGAGTTTGGATGGACGTCTTGGCCCATTAACAAGATAGTGTGGACAAGCTGCAGAGACTTAGGAACCCGTACAAAAATATAGGGCACTCCGCATATAGGCTCCATAGACTTGGGAACTCCTGCAGACAAACATGGTGTGCTATGAATGAGTCAAATTGGATGCACCAAAGACTGGGGTGGACTTGGCTAGAGACATATCGATTTAGTGAGTGCTCCTCACTTAGGGGTCGAGATGGGAAGTTGAGGTTCCTTCAAGCACAATTTGTCATGGATCATGATCATGGACCCACTTGTCAGGAATACCTCCATGGGAACACATTCCTTGTGCATGAGTTCATTAGGTGGATTGGGTGCACTTGGACGTGGATGGAGTTAAGGACAAACAAACGACCTTAACATGCTCAAGACAACTTGGTAGATGGGGAAACCTAAGTGAATATGACCTGGGCAGATGGACGACTTGGACGTGGACCTGATGTGACAAAGAGGTTCAATGGAACATGTCAGACTAAGGTGACTTGGTTCCACTTCATGCGACACAACTTGCCAAGTGATGGGAGCATCCAAGGAGGATCAACAAGGAAAAAAAATTATCACCAAGAAGGGGCAAGGCAAGGAGTTTTTTGGTTGTGCCAAGAAGGGGTGTGATGGGGCAACTTGTATTGTCTTAGTGAGGTGAAGAATAGAATTGGGTTATGGAGGAAAACCTGCAAAATTTCTTATGTTTGTTCGTACAAGGTCGTGTGGCATTTCTAGGGTAGATTTTCCTTGGATGCTTTGTATCTTTGTAATTGGGTTGTAGGCAGGGTCGTGCCCTCCCCATTGCACTGCATTGTATTGTATTATGTCTAACATTCTTCTATATGAAATTAAAGGGTGTTAGGAACTAGCTTGGTGCCACCCAACCTCATATGTTGTGTGTAACTTGTGCAGATGCTCTATGTTGAATGTTCATGTTCTTGCATACTTGTATTTTGGCTAAGTGTAATATTGTTGTGGAACGTTTGAGGCCACGGTTGGACGTCTTCTTAGTGTACTTGTTGGATAACTTAGTTGAGTAGGACTTGGTGTATCTAACTTGTAGCTCAAGGAAAAGTTATGGGCATACATTGAGTAAAGAGGTGTAGTTTGGTTGCAGTAGGAACAGTATGGTCTAACAACCATGGTCGAGGCAAGGCATTGCCGCATGACCCTAGGTGCCAGAGCGATTTGGTCGCATCAATTCATTGCGAAAAAATTATGAGCAGATTGCAGGTCCGTGTCACCCTTCATTTAGAGGAGGGCATTGACATAAATGTGATCAATTGATATAAGCAACATTTAAAATATTTAGATAAATAACCATCTATTTAAATTTATTTCCTAACATAAGACTAATTCGTGAAGTGATAAATAGTTTTCTTATTGCAAAGACATCACCTTGCATGCATGTGGTTGCTCTCTTTTCATTGGTTACATCTTTCAAGGTAGTTCTTTGTGTAACTATGCTCAATGTCGTAGAGATCGGGATTGATTTTCAAGTTTAGTGCACCACATCTTTGCTTCTAAAACTAGACTATGAGATGAGCAAGTTGCTCCAAAAATCATCACATTTAATGTCACTGTGGTCATTGTTTGAGAGAAAAAAATGCAACGACTAGAAGAGACGAGATGATTGAAGCCTTTGCTAAGTGGAATTAATGACCTTGCTAAGGGTAAATGCATGGAGTGTTAATTGTTTTCATTCAAATTTCATTGATTTTTATTGATGTTTATCCAAGAATTTATACAACTCATATGGTGGATGCATGAGAAGACTACACACTAGGCATGTTCGCTACATAATTCCAACTCCCAATTAGGTGTTGGTGGAGATATGTTGTATACTTTTGTGTATTGAACATGAAAGTATGCTACCCATAGCAACAATATTACATGATGAGCAGCAAGTGGTACATGGAAATCACATATAAACGGGTTTTAGTTAGCATTGGTTTGATAGGACATGTCAATCCTAGTGGTTAACTTTTTCAATAATTTTCATTCACAAATATACTTTTACTTAGTTTATACGTTAAACAATATAAAATTGTAATTTCACTAGTTGGAAAATAAAGGTTGCAATCCCATCTATCCCACAAAAAGTTGTGGGATGGCCTTATGAAACACCATCATTTTCTTTTAATTCAAAGCTGCTAAATTAAGTGACCATATTTTCCAACTAGTGACATGAAAACATTGCATAGTTCGGTATTATTTGTTCCTTGCTAACCAAATCTTCCAGATGATAAATTTATGGGTTTCCATAAGCATGTCTTTAAAGAGTGGCTTGTCTTTTAGAGAACCTCGGTAAAGAAAGAGCCAGTTCTGAAAAAGTGAGCGGGGGAGGACGCCTTATTAATCAAGGGGTAGAGATTGGCCAAAACTAAAGACCATACATTAAGAGCAAAAGGACATTGGAAAAAGAGGTGACTAATAGTTTCCAGGGCTTGACAACATAGACCACATTTGAAGGGGCCATGAAAGCTCTGCTTTTTCAAATTTTCTCCTGTAAGGATCTTCCCATGGGTTAAGGTCCAATAGAAAATATTTATCTTAGGCAATGATTTGGAGTCCCAAATTATATTCCATAGCTTTGCCTTAGGGGGGAGATTAGAGTTGGATAAGAGGAATTCATAACTAGGGTGGACCAAATAGGATCTCGAACCCAAACCTCTTGAATCAGGAGAGGACAGATGATGAGGGGCACAACCTTGCAGGGAGGAGAAAATAATTTGAAAGAGAGGGGAGAGGTGAGGTAGAAGATCTGCCAAAACCCATCCAACCCAAGAGCCTGAGGGCAACCAATCAAAGATCATATCAAAGAGGGTGTTGATGCCACGAGTTGAACACCAAAGTGAAACATGATGTAATTCTCGAAGTTCTTGTAAGGGTTGCTTTCCCATAATATTGTCCTTCCATAAGAAGATTTGTTTTCCATTACCAGGGATCCAAGTAGCCTTTCTTTGAAAAAGTGGAAGGGAGGCTTTTAAAAGTTTCTAAATAGTGGATCATGAGTTCTGAATGGGGTGGGGGAGAATCAACACCTCAAAGCCGGTCTCCTCCCAGGTATTTATGAACTATTACCTTTTTCCACCAGGCTTGTCGACCTGTTACTAGCCGCCAAAGAATTTTTCCCCCCAAGGCGATGTTTGACAAGGATGGGTCCATAATTCCCAGTCCTCCATGGCTTTTTGGAACTCTAATTGTATTCCAATTTACTAGATGCATTCTCTTGTTGGTTGTCTTCCCCCTTTTCCAAAGGAATTTTCTCGTTTCTTAGGAAATAGCCAAAGTCACACATGTTGGAGCCAAAAGAAAGGAGAGTTGGAAGGTGGGGAGAGTTGAGAGAACTGACTTTAATAGCACCAACCTGTTAGCTGAGTTAAGCCATTGAGAACTCGAGAGGGTAAATTTGGATTTGAATTTATCAAGAAGGGGGGACCAAGCTGATCTAGGGAGGGATTTAAGACAAATGGGGATGCCCAAATGGGGATTTAAGACAGGAGATTCAAGCAAGGAGTTCATCCCTAAACCCAAATATGGCAAGGAGTGAAAACATAAAACTGTGTCGAACCCTGTAAAAGGAATTTTCCATATCCAGTTTAATTATCATTCCCCATTCCTTCCTTTCCCTTCTTGAGTGAATGGCCTCTTGGACTATTAGAATATTGTCAATAATTTGTCATTTTTCCACAAATCCACCTTGGTTGGGGGAGATAAGGGCAGGAAGAAAAGGTTTTAAGCGGTTTTCTATGATTTCTGAGATGATTTTATAGGAGACATTGCAGAGAGAGATGGGTCTAAAGCGGTTGTAGGAGGATGTATTAGTCTCTTTAGGAATAAGAGAAAGGAAAGAGGAATTTGTGTTACCCCCCATTCTGGCCGATTTTTTCACATATTAGATCATTCTCACTAAGTCTACTTTTATGATATTCCATCAAAGAAGGAAGAAGTGCGTTCAGAACCCATCAGGTCTAGGTTCTTTATCTGGATTCATTTGTCCAAGCACTTTAAAAACTTCTTGTTATGTCACCTTGCTAGACCATGGACCATGTATTTTGTTTGTCCAGGTAAAGAAACTGAAATTCAGTCGGATATCCATGAGATCAAAGGTAGAGAGGAGGTCTTCCATGTTTTCCTTAGAGGTTTCTATGACTATGGAGCCTCCTCTTTTTTCAAAATTATGCATAGTGGTATTGAAATCCCCAACAAAGATAAGAGAGGTAGGTCTGGTTTGGTTCAGTAGAGAAAACATGGAGATCCAACAAAATTTCTGTATATTTATTTATGAAAGGAATATAAATACTTAGGAAAGAGAGGAGCTTACCAGAAGGGAGGTGATGAAGATATATCGTTAAACAATTTGAATCGCTTTCCCATTCTTCTTGATGAAATATACTTGGGTTCCATAGCGTACATATTCCACTAGAGGCCCCCTTTGAGCTAACGGCCTTGCCATGACTTGTTTCCCAAAAGAAGTGCTAGCTTGAAGGACATCATAATCCTTCATTTATGTTTCATGGAAGAAGAGGACGTGAGGATTTTCCGATCTAAGAAGATTCCTCACCATTTATTTTTTACTTTCGCTTCCAAGTCCTCTACATTTCCAGGAAACAACCTCAATCATTTAGAAGATTATTTAGGGTTTCTCCCTTTAGGGGGGGGGAAACCTCCTTGATTTCTCATAGGCCTGGGTTCTTTCTTTGTGTGGATATCAAGTGTGCTATGTTTTCCCATATCTATTTCTCTTCTTGCCACTGCTTCTCGGCATTGATTATTCGATTTTTGTCCTGGCTTTTTAGAGGGTTGGGTGCTAACATTCCTAGAGTTTGTTTCTTCTTCAAAGATTTCCCCAATTTCACCTTCTTATTGATCAGTAAGGTGAACGGATTGTTGAATGATTAGAAGAGAGGGGATAGCTTCATCCCTTACCTGGGTAGCAGGTTGAGCACAAGGTGCTTCTAGGTTTGTTTCTTCATCTTATTATGAAAGGATTTCATATTGGTTCTTGGTTGGAATCCTAGACTTACTAGTGCCAACAGAAGAGGTGGTAGGAGCTTCCTAAGATTTTGGATTGGAGGGATATCCCTCTAGAGGAGGAGATTTTTCAAACTGATGTGTTCCCTTGGGATTCTTCTTCTTCCTTTTAGGTTGTTTCCATTAATCTCGAGCTTCAGGGGGGATTTCAAACAAATTTTAGAAAATTTTCCATATTCATGACAAAGTTTGCATTTAAAAGGAAATTTTTCATAGTCGACTTCCTGTAAATAGGTCCAATTATCCAATTTGAGCTTGATTACCTCAGGAAGGCATTTTTCCAAATAAACCTCCACACAAATCCGAGCATAGGCTTGAAGGCCATATTTTGGTTCTGCTTTACCAATATATTTTCCTAGGGAATTTCCTATGGACCGTAGGGTTTCCTCATTCCAGTAGTGAAGCAGGAATAAAGGGAGGTGAACCCAGAACAACAACTCTAAAGAAATGTCATTTTCACAGTTAAAGTCTGGAATCCATATGTTTAGATAAATCCCAGGAGCTCCCATGAAATAGGGGCCACTCTTGAAAATAAGATCCCTATCTTCTTTTTTTCTCAAAGAGGAAGACAAAGAAGCCTCGACCACAAAAAGAATGATACATCCTACCTTGAAAAAGAGGCCTCCATTTCTTTTCTAACCAAACTTCTACAAATTTCGGCAAGGGCCAGATCCCAGTGAACTATCCTACCTAATCGTGCTCCACAAAATTTAGGGAAAGAGATATTGAGCCTGCTTGAATCAAGACCTCTGGAATTCTATCCAACTTCTTCACAAATCGTGATTGAGTCTGCTTGGAATGCTTGGGAAGACCAACCACAAGGGAGGTGAAATAAACAATGTCTATAGAGGACGGAGGGGGAGTGGGGGTGGGGGGTCTATGGAGCACCCACCAGGGGAAGGCATGGAGACCACAGGGGAAAGGGGCTAGGGTTTCCTCAAAGAAAAGATGCTCGAGAGGGGATCATAGAGGAATATTGTTATCCTTTCCATCTAAGTTCAAATTCAACAACCAATGTGTTGAATTCTTAACAAATATATTGTTGTAATGATTTTACATAAAAAACTTAAAAAAACAAATTTATCAATTCAAAATTATAATTTTGATAAAATTGTAATAATAGAAATAATAATCCATTTTTAAGGTCACTACCAAGACAAACACCAAATTGGTGTATGAGATCCCTTATTTGCAGGACAAGGGATTTAACTGCTAAAGTCTACGGAGATGTACATACCCTATTCCCTTTGGCTTTGAACTTGGCCTCCTAAGAGGAAATACATGTTCTTAACCATTACGCCCATTCACACTATATAATCAAACTAGAAAAATATAAATCTTAAAATGTATAACCTTCTTATATATATATATATATATATATATATATTACCAAGCCAAACACCAAATTGGTGTATGAGATCCCTTGTTTGCAGGATAAGGGATTTAACTGCTAAAGTCTCGGAAATGTACATACCCTATTCCCTCTGGCTTTGAACTTGGCCTCTTAAGAGGAAATACATGTTCTTAACCATTACACCCATTCACACTATATAATCAAACTAGAAAAAGATAAATCTTAAAATGTATAACCTTCTTTTATATATATATATATATATATATATATATATATATATATATATATATATATATTTCAAATTTTCATATATTAATTCATATAATTCATGGTTGCTCGTTCCAATAATAGTGAAATTACACATGGTCCACATTTTACAGTTTATCTCTTTAGTGAATTTAGCAAAAAAAAATTAGGAATAATGATATAAAATATTATTCACTCAAAAATTACTTTGTACACACTATTTTTAGAATGAATAGTAAGTTTTCAGGGAAAAAACTTTAAAATATAAAGTTTTGAGTTTTTTATTATTATAATATAAATTTTAGGAAACCCTAAGGGTTAGTTCAAGCCAGATGTGAAACTATTCCTGGTGAGTGGAGGAGGTCACGGGTTTGAATCTCTTGTACCCCTTGGGGTTAGGTGTACTTGAGGATGCTTATCTGATTTCCCAGGAAAAAAATATATAAATTTTAGATAAATTTAATAAAAAATAATCAAAATAAAATTATGATTGATTATTAATATACATTAAAAAATTAATATAAAAGATTAGAAAATAGTGATTTTTAAATTTTAATAAAAATCACTCAAAATTTAAGATAGGATGATAGAGTCATGGAACACGTGAATGAAATCTTAAATTTCTTCTGCAAATCTATATGAATGCTCATTAATAAATACAAGTCATTGTTTTACAATTGGGAGCTAAATGAGTAGGAGAAATATG
>ML838739.1:64028-80683 GCA_009831015.1 Picea engelmannii
CTCTAGATTTTTTGGCAAGTTTTGGAAAACATTGTGGGTAAGGATGGACACAAAGTAGAAGAATTAGACTACTTTTCATTCTCACACCCATGGCAAACTGATGTTCTAAACAGAACTTTGGTCCAATTGTTGAGAGGATATAATACTAAGCATCCCAATCCCTGGGATGAAAAATTAGTTTACAATTAAATATATTACAATAGAGCAACGCATTCTTCCACCTAGAAATTTCCTTTTGATACACATTTAGGTTACTTAACACCCTCACATTTTGATGTTATTTATGGGGAAAAAAAAGGAAGACATACTCGAAACAAAAGAGGCAAAGAAAGTAAATAGGGTCATAGAGAAAATCAAGCAGGTTCACTTGAAAGTGTAGGAGAATCTTGAGAAGAGTCAACATAAGTATAAGCTCAAACATGACCAACATAGGACAAAGCACAAACTCTATGTTGGGGACAAATTGTAGCTTTATCTTAGTAAAGAGTGTCAACAAGGAGCAACCAGGAAGTTCATGCCTCTAAGATATGGAGCTTTTGAGATCATTAATGAGCAAGTTAGTGATAATTCCTTTAAACTCAACCGAATAGTCTCATTGGGACATAAAGTTGACTCATCTTAGTTGCTCTAAACAAGAGAATCAAAGGGATGTTACCAAGAACTAAAATGATTAATATAAAAGCACAAGGCCCTCCAAGTATTTTCAAAGGGGTTCCCAGAGAAAAAGGTATGATGTGTATTACCAATAGGAGGATGAAAATGGGTATACAAAATAAACTACAAGTCAATGGATCACTGGATAATCATGAATAAATATTGGTATCCAAGGGCTAAGCAAAGAAACAAGAAATCAACTATGATGAAACCTTCATGTCATTAAACAATTTAAATGCTATTTGAATTGTGTTATCTCTTATATTACAGTTTTGATGAAAATTACACCGGATGGATGTAAAAAGACATTCACTAACTTATATGTTCAGCAAATAGAAAATCAGTAAGCAGTAGTACCTCTCTGAAGTCGCGGCTACCCTACACCACTTGTTTGATGGAAACGTAGAGAATCAAAATCTAGATATGCGAGTTTGCCAGTGTGGTCGAGCCTTAGCGTCGAGCCGCGAGCGGGGTCCTCCTCTGTTGGAATGCTAACAAAATATGGTCATTGGTGCCTGCGTCGAACCTGGGAGTAACCCGTTACCCAGCAGAAGAATGTCCAAGAGTTAAATACTAAAACCGTAAACCTCAAGGCCGAAAGGGGAAATAAGAGGTAGCAGAAGTAAAACCGTAAACCTTCGTTCCGTCAAGGGCCCAAAGGGGAAATTCAAATAACCACAAAGATGTAAACTGGGGAATGCATTTCAAATCCCATATAATTTATACCATGTGGGAAAGCCAAAAATCTCCATGTTCTTTGGAAATCGGGCAAAGGGAAGATTGTAGCTACCCAATGCCACTGCCCATACCACAAAATCGGGGCGAAATTAAACCATAAACCCCAATTTTAACAAATGGAAGGGCGAAGAAGCTATCAGAAATTCTCATATTTCTAGAAATTTGGCTAATGGAAGCTTGTCCCTCCAAATTTCAGGGGCTAAATATAATTTGTTTTCCTCTATCCCTCCTAAAAACATGGGCTAACCCTGTACACGATTTTTCCCCTAAAATAAATCACGGGCTAATGATATAAGTTTTAAAATATCACCCTAATACAAAAAATTCGCCCAATAAAAAATTAGAGGCCCCTTAATTTCGCCCATGAGCGAAATTTCGCCCCTAAAATCATCTATGGTTGTTAGGTGCTCAAGAAGTATGGAAACAAGGCCTACCACTCCTAGAAAGGACAATGAGCGCCACGAGACCGTCCCCGGCCTATCACTTTTCCTTGCTTCCTTTAGTCCTCGTTTAAATGGCAAAGTTGGGTTAGTAATGTTAAAAATAATTAAAAAGTACCTAGGCAAGTGTTTCTCATCACCTAGGCGCCTAAGGGGTGAGAAAGTGCCTAATCTGGACCCTAGTCATTTAATTTTGAGATGCAAATTAAAAGGTGACTTTTTGAGACTTAGGGAAAGTGGGTGAATAAAGTGATTTTATCTCCACCGTTGATCTCGTCTAATCTCAATCATTAGATAAGATGACTCTTGATATTCCCTCATGAAGTCGATTAGGGTACGAGGGCGCACCCATTCTTGGGTAGATGAAACATTTTTGAGAGAGCAAGAGAAGAAATTTGAGTTCTGGAAAGAGGCCATTTTTGCAGAGCTAGGGCATGCATTCCAAGGCTAAAAACTAGCACAGAAATCGAGGCAAAAGGTATTGTTATCCCCCACTTTTAAGGATAACTAAGAGATCATGTCTCGAGGCCCACAGGTCCTAGACATGTAGTACTAAGAGCCGGATCGAATTTAGCAGGCCCTGGAGGGCCCATCTATTCTCTCTTTCAGCGCGGCCCATCTATTCTCTCTTTCAGCGCCTATACCTTTCCAGCAGCAGCAACATCCATCACCATCGGTTTGGTCTTGTGTCAAAGATGGTTCTTTCTCCATGAGGTAATGAGTCCAGGTATCATGGTATGTGTCACTTTGATCATCAAAACCTTTGAATATGTGCATTTAATTCCTTTTGTTTCTAACAAATGCTTGGATCTTATACTTGCCCACTTGACCATGTCTGGGGGGATTGACAGGATGCCCTAGTAAGCCTGTGTCTGTAGGTTTTGGTTTGCCACTGGGGGATTTTTGAAAATCCATCGTTCACTCCCATCACAACACCACTTTTTCATCTTGCTTCCCGCTCACCTATCCTGTTACACTTGTCCAGGCACCGGGTTGACCTATTTTCGAGGTTGCACCTTACCTAGTGGGAAGAAGGGGCTAAAGGCCTAGAAGGTAAAAGCAAGCTGGCAAAAGATAAAAGCCTTAGAAATAAACTTCAAGATGCTTCGCCCAAGGATCCCCGAGAAATCAATAAAAGGCTTCTCAGCAAGAAACAAGAGGGACCCGCAAAAATAACAAAACAAGACCTAGTCAAAGGATAGGGGGTCTCATCACGAGCCAGCCTATTAGGTCCATGGGTGCCTAGCAGTATGACATTACCACCAGTTGGTTACCATGCCAGGGTAGTGACCCTTGGTTGCATGGCCAAGGGAAGGGGGGTCTCATCACGAACCAGCCTTCTCATTTCGGTGAAAGTACTTATGGGTAACGTTGTCACCACTGGTCACCACGCCATGGCAATGTCCCCTGACTATAATCTGGAAGAAAAAAGAAATAAAGAATAAAGGCATGAATGGGCTTGGAAAGAATTGCATCCAAGACAGGTGCAGCTCGCCTTCTACAAAGGCACCCACAGGTAAAGCTTTGCACCCTCTGCTCTCATTACACCCACTTGCCTGGACATCCCTTATCCACATCACCCAGTTGCATGGCTCAGATGAGGTCTCCTCCGAAAACTTTCCTCTTCCAGTGGACACTAGCCCAATGGGATGCCCTGTCACTTTCTCCAAACTTGTATTGCAGGCTTGTATAATGTCTTTGAGATTTTAACTGAGATAGTATGGATTTTATGCACATGTTTAATAATATTGTTGATGAGATGTGATTAACATTGCTATGATCCTTGTGACTCATGAGCCCATGGAGGGCGTAGTTGCTGATGTGCAGGATCATGCCCGACGGACAAGTACCATGTTGGATCGGTACACATGGGGAGATGATCAGTTCGGACCTCCATGGGGCTGAAGAGCCCACCAGATGGATGTTGAGACCCCATCAGGTGGCAGAGATAGGACATGGATGGACCAGAGGTTTTGCACAGGAGAGAAGGAGGACATCTTGTAGAGGCACCCCAGTAGACCTTGACCTAGAGGGGTTGTTCCATTCTCAGTGGAATGTTGGCCTTGGAAGGCCTAGGACGTCACCCATGATGACCATGACGTCACCTAGCAGCATGGACGTTTTGGGAGATAGCTGGGGCAGTTTTGGCACGTGTGGCAGGTTGGAGAAGCCCAAAGAGGGCTAACGTCTTGCTCCAGGTTGTTGCATTTGCCATAGAAGGTGCTAACGTCACCCTTAAAGGAGCACGACGTCTCTCTTTAGCTTGATTATCTTTTAATTTTAAGCATTTAATGTAAAACAGTATGATTTTTAGTATTTTGGCCTTGACGGCCTTTTTATGACCTAAAAAGTAAAATTAGGTCATTGTACAGTATAAATTGAGGGTTTTTACTCTCATTTTTTTATCATCTCTGACTCACTCATTAGTGAGGTCTGAAATTTGTGCTACATTTGGAGTTCTTGGCTGAAATTGTGAGGCACACTTGTTGAAGGAAGTCTTTTATTGGCATTTTTGGCATTTATCTTGGTGGAAGGTGTTACAACTAAGGTTTTCTACTTGATTTCTTGGTTGAATGTAAGTAAATTTCTACAAAACTTCTTAATTGAATTGTTGTAGTTTTATTTCTCTTTCATTTATGGTTATAATTTGTTGAATAAACCCTAGGGGACAAGCACACATTGTAGGTCCTTGTCTCATGTCCCCGTCAATATTTTTAGCCATTTCATTTGTTGAAGTGAGATAGAGCCTTGCCCTAGCAACACTCTACTCTTTCATGCTGAAGAGGATTGAGCCTAGCCTTAGCTACACTCTTTCCCCCCTCTTCATTTGCTAGCCGTTTCATTTTTCTGAGCTAGGAAGAAGAAGACGCATCAAGACCTAGTTCCCCTACACCTTGATGAGCCGATTTTCTAGGGTTTGCTGGTGAAGCTTTGCCATAGCAACAAGTTGCCTTGCAAATCCTCGTCTTAGTTTTATGCCTTTTCCTGTCCTAGCCGTTTTTCCATTGAGTTAAGGAAGGAGGAGAGAGAACTGAGGCCTAGTTCCCCTAAACGAAAGTGAGCCTCTCTCTCTAGGGTTTTGACTTCGAGGCCTTGCCATAGCAACACCTCAAAGCTTCACCTTCCAGTCCTTCGCTTTACTATCTTCTTGATCCTTTAGCTCCTGCGTCCTCATTTTGACTCCATTAACCCTACAAACGCACTGATCTAAGACCAAGCCTGTGAATGTTATGATCAAAACCACTCTCAACACCTTGAATGAAACCCTAACTACTAACCCTAGCTTAAAAAACTAACCTTGCTAACTATTGTTGCCTTCATCTATTGCTATTAATATCACTTATGCAACTAACGGTTTTCTTATGACCAATTGAATGGTTATTTAAGGGCATTACATGAATGAAGTGTTGATTATTACATTGAATGCCACGTTTTTCTTGAATATTTATTGAAGAAGTGACATTACATATCATTGCTATTTTATAAACATTGACTTCGTCAATATTTATTAGTCAATTGCTTATATGTATCAAATAGTCATTAATTATATGAAGTACTAACCAAGTGAGTGAGCTTGCACATACATATTTTTTGTTGCTTTGTCTCGGGCAGGTACATATCTTTTAGTTAAACTTCTCTTTATTGGCTGGTTAGCCAGACTGTCTGCTCATTGGTGACTTGTGAGGGGGAAAACTTATCATCGTCTTATAATCCTTTGCCTTCTCAAAAAACCAAGTCACCGGGGACGTCTCCCCTGGGCCTTACCACCCTAAACAAAAAGAACCATCCCATTGAGGTGACATTGGGTGGGATTGGTTCCAGTTACGCTAGTTTGACTACTCTTCATCCATTTACTATCCTAACTACAAACTGCACGATAACATTTTGGCGTCATTGTCGGGTAACACTGAGTCAAACCTTCCTCAGACGACACTTTTTCGGTAAGCCTTGCTTCTATAGTCTTATTCTTACAAGCTTACCTGGCGACTCCACCTTGGGTGTTTTCCCTTATTCTTTGATAGTTTCAAGTAAATTATCTAGCGACTCCACAAACTATAAGGAGGTTCAATAATCCTCCTTTGTCCTTTAGAAGAAAGCCTCCCCGAAATTCTCTTGTTGTAAAATCACTTTTTGGAGGGAATCTTCCTTTGAAAACCATGTCTAGTTTAGGAACTCAGACCAACACTACGAAACTGCCTAATAACCAAAGACAATGGACATCTACTCTTTTCAGTCCACTACACATGTCAGCCATATCAGGCTACCCTAGGAAAATGCCACCCAAGTATGAAAAGTGGTTTCCTAAATTTACCTGTACTGATGTAATCAGTGCCGAAGAACACATGACCAATTTTTGGGCATTTTTTCAACCTCATCCCATTATTGACGATGCCGAAGATTTAGTCATGAAGTTGTTCTCCGCTACACTCCTTGATGCTTCAAGGCGTTGGTACCTAAGCCTTCCCGATGGTGGTATTAAAACCATGGACACACTAGAAGAATCTTTTCTCAAGAGATGGAGTATCAAAGAGGACCCCAACATGCTCCTTACCAGGTTGAATTCCCTCTGGAAGCATGAGAATAAATCTATTCGGGAATTCCATACTAGGTTTGAAACTTTGTTGCAAAAGATCCCTGCAAGCCATCATCCAAAAGGTGATTATCTTGTCCATATTTACACAAAGTCCTTTAATGGCCAACTAGGGTATCTTCTCAAGGACAAAAACCCCCAATCCATCCAAGAAGTTCAAGAGCTGGCTACTAAAATTGAGGGAAACCTCCTTTCATCTAAAATTGAGCCTTTCGCAAATCCAAGGGGGAGAATGGACACCAAACCAAATATAGTCCACAATATTGAGCCTACTTCAGAACCATGCACCAGTATGGCAAAACTACAAGCTTCCATGGATGGCATCATAAAAAATCAAGAGCTAATGATGAGTAGAATTGTCAACTTGGAGAGATCCCAAAGCCAAGCACCTAGGATCCCGTATAAAGGCCAATTCCAAAAAGGGAGCCAATTTTATAAACCAAAGAATGATGAAGAGGTTTCAAACACCTTAGCTCCTACCAATGTTGTGGATGAAAACCCGTGGTGTTTACAATGCAGCGAAGCACATTGGGAACATGAATGTCCTATAACAATGATGGCCACCAACAAGTGAACAATATAGCGCATATCATGGAGGGCCCTCAAATAAATATCACTGCTAAAGAACATCAAGAGGGCATGAACGAAGTAGCCAGGTTGGCTAGAATGTCAATAATAAACAATCTAGACCAGGAATCAAAAGAGAAGTTGAAAAAACAAGATTTCCAGGTGTATAGAAGAAAGAAGTTGGGCCAAACCTCCTCTACTATTCCTTCAGTAACTCAAGCAAAAAGCCCACCCTTGGATATACTTCTTCCTAATACATCTAAGGCTGAAAGGGTTGACTTGAACTTTGACTTTGAAGGGGCGCTATCCAAGCAGCATGTAACCATTCCCCTAAAAGAATTCATTAAAGTGCCATTTGTCAAAGAACGGTTCGACAACCTTTTTCAAGGATCAGATGGACCCATGGACCCTCCTATCATGTTGCAGGCCAATCATTTCAGGGTCCAATACGGTGAACATCCTCCCTTTTTCATGACCTTAATAATGAACAACAAAAGCCTCAACAACTGCATGCTGGATACAAGGGTTGATGCTAACAAGATGTCCCTTAAGGTCATGCAGCAATTGGGGTTGAAAGTCACACAACCTTACAGGAATGTATGCGGCTTTGAATCTAAAGCCATACCCACACATGGGGTGATCAAGAATGTCAAAGTTTGCATTAAAGATTACCCCGAGAACATCATCCACATGGACATAGTTGTTGTTGACGTCCCAGATGTATGGGGGATGTTATTGTTTAGGAAGTTTGCCTCGGAATTGGGGGGTACTCTTGAGATGAACCTCACTTACGTGAATATACCCTTGAAATATGGAACTATTGGTCGTCTCCCGAATGTACCAGTGACTACAACCCATGTGCATGAGCCGAGTGATTCCACAGAAGATGACAAAGCTAATGACGAAATCATACAAACTCTTCTTAAGTATTCTCCAAATGATATGCCTTTTGCAACAGAGGAAGATTTTGAAAAGATTCAATGGCCTAAGAAAGAGGAATACCAACAACTCCTAGACGGTTCAAAGACAAGGAAACTGGGACTGTGAATATACTAAAAAGGCCAAAAGACGATGTAAAAATTCATCCGTCCCAGCAGGAAGTGTTCACAGCAGAATTCCACCCCCCTCCCTCTGCACAATACACCAGGTTCTATAAGAAACAACCAAATACAAGATTAAGAAGTACAAAGAAGGGGATGTAGTTTGGATGTGGGATACCCAAAAGGGAGAGCCAACCAATTTCAAAGGAAGTACTAAATCATGGCTTGGACCTTTCAAATTTGGAAGGGAATCAGTGGACGACTCTTATTATCTGTCCACTTTTGAAGGAAGAAGACGTCCATTGCCAATCAACGACTATTTCCTGAAACCCCACCTAGGTGGTGGAACCTGACTTCACAGGTATGTGCAGGTAAGTAGGTAGGCATTTTGCATTCATTGTACTATATTAGTGCATTGCATGCTAGAATAGATTGTTTTCACATTCACAATTATGATTGCTTTATTTCGGTTATATATATATATATATATATATATATACATACATATGTTTGGGTGGAATTACCACCCCATTTTGTTACTGATGTTTGATATTGAGATCAAGCAGGTAAACAGGTTATGCCAGAGATGCTGAGGTTCTCATGCGCTCTACGGTGAGCACATGTCCCCAAGTTGGAGCCAGATATTATTCCCCACTTTTAGGGATAAATAGGAGATCATGTCTCGAGGCCCACAGGTCCTAGACATGGAGTACTCAGAGCTGGATCGACTTTAGCATGGCCCTGGAGGGCCCATCTATTCTCCCTTTCAGCGCCTCTACCTTGCCAGCAGCAGCAGCAGCATCCATCACCCTTGGTTTGGTCTTGTGTCAGAGGTGGTTCTTTCTCCATGAGGTAATGAGTCCAGTTATCATGGTATGTGTCACTTTGATCATCAAAACCTTTGAATATGTGCATTTAATTCCTTTTGTTTCTAACGAATCCTTGGATCTTATACTTGCCCAATTGACCATGTCTGGAGGGATTGATAGGATGCCCTAGTAAGCCTATGTCTGTAGGTTATGGTTTGCCACTGGGGGGATTTCTGAAAAGCCATCATCCGCTCTCATCACAGCACCACTTTTTCATCTTGCTTCCCGCTCACCTATCCCGTTACACTTGTCCGAGCACCGGGTTGACCTATTTTCAGGGTTGCACCTTACCTAGTGTGAAGAAGAGGCTAAAGGCCTAGAAGGTAAAAGCAAGTTTTATTTCTCTTACATTTATGGTTATAATTTGTTGAATAAACCCTGGGGCACAAGCACACATTCTAGGTCCTTGTCTCATGTCCCCGTCAAGATTTTTAGCCATTTCATTTGTTGAACTGAGATAGAGCCTTGTCCTAGCAACACTCTACTCTTTCATGCTGAAGAGGATTGAGCCTAGCCTTAGCTACACTCTTTCCCCTCTCTTCATTTGCTAGCCTTTTACTTTTCTGAAATAAGAAGAAGAAGACGCATCAAGGCCTAGTTCCCCTACACCTTGATGAGCTGATTTTCTAGGGTTTGTTGGTGAAGCCTTTCCATAGCAACACGTTTCCTTGCAAATCCTCTTGCCTTAGTTTTATGACTTTTTTTGTGTTAGCCGTTTTTCCATTGAGTTAAGGAAGGAGGAGAGAGCACTTAGGCCTAGTTCCCCTACACCAAAGTGAGCCTCACTACCCTAGGGTTTTGACTTCGAGGCCTTGCCATAGCAACACCTCAAAGCTTCACCTTCCAGTCCTTAGCTTTACTATCTTCTTGATCCTTCAGTTCCTGCGTCCTCATTTTGACTCCATTAACCCTAGAAACGCACTGATCTAAGACCAAGCCTGTGAATGTTATGATCAAAACCACTCTAAACACTTTGAATGAAACCCTAACTACTAACCCTAGCTTAAAAAAATAACCTTGCTAATCTACTGCTCCCGTCATCTCTTGCTATTAATATCACTTGTGTAGCTATTGGTTTTCTTATGACCAATTGAATGGATATTTAAGGGCATTACTTGAAAGAAGTGTTGATTATTACATTGAATGCCACATTTTTCTTGAATATTTATTGAAGAAGTGACATTACATATCATTGTTATATTATAAACATTGACTTCGTCAATATTTATTAGTCAATTGCTTATATGTATTAGATAGTTATTAATTATATGAAGTACTAACCAAGTGAGTGAGCTTGCACATACATATTTCTTGTTTCTTTGTCTCGGGCAGGTACCTATCTTTTGGTTATACTTCTCTTTATTGGCTGGTTAGCCGGACTATCTACTCGATGGTGACTTGTGAGGGGGGAAACTTATCTTCGTCTTATAATCCTTTGCCTTCTCAAAAAACCGGGTCACTGGGGACATTTCCCCTGGGCCTTACCACCCTAAACAGAAAGAACCATCCCATTTAGGTGACATTGGGTGGGATTGGTTCCAGTTACGCCAGTTTGACTACTCTTCATCCATTTACTATCATAACTACAAACTGCGCGATAACATTTTGGCGTCGTTGTCGGGGAACACTGAGTCAAACCTTCCTCAGATGACACTTTTTCAGTAAGCCTTGCTTCTATAGTCTTATTCTTACAAGCTTACCTGGCGACTCCACCTTGGTTGTTTTCCCTTATTCTTTGATAGTTTCAAGTAAATTATCTGGCGACTCCACAAACTACAAGGAGGTTCAATAATCCTCCTTTGTCCTTCAAAAGAAAGCCTCCCCAAAATTGTCCTGTTGTAAAATCACTTTTTGGAGGGAATCTTCATTTGAAAACCATGTCTAGTTCAGGAACTCAGACCAACACTACGAACCCGCCTAATAACCAAAGACAATGATCATCTACTCTTTTCAGACCACTAGACATGTCAGCCATACTAGGCTACCCTAGGCAAATGCCACCCAAGTATGAAAAGTGATTGCCTAAATTTATCGGTACTGATGCAATCAGTGTCGAAGACCACATGAGCAATTTTTGGACATTTTTTCAGCTTCATCCCATTAGTGATGATGTCGAATATTTAGTCATGAAGTTGTTCTCCGCTACACTCCTTGATGCTTCAAGGCGTTGGTACCTAAGCCTTCCCGGTAGTGGTATTAAAACCATGGACACAGTAGACGAATTTTTTCTCAAGAGATGGAGTATCAAAGAGGACCCCAACATGCTCCTTACCAGGTTGAATTCCCTTTGGAAGCATGAGAATGAATCTATTCGGGAATTCCATACTAGGTTTGAAACTTTGTTGCAAAAGATCCCTGCAAGCCATCATCCAAAAGGTGATTATCTTGTCCATATTTACACCAAGTCATTTAATGGCCAACTAGGGTATCTTCTCAGGGACAAAAACCCCCAATCCATCCAACAAGCTCAAGAGCGGGCTACTAAAATTGAGGGCAACCTCCTTTCATCTAAAATTGAGCCTTTTGCAAATCCAAGAGGGAAAATGGACACCAAACCAAAGATAGTCCACAATACCGAGCCTACTTCAGAACTATGCACCATTATGGAAAAACTACAAGCCTCCATGGATGGCATCATAAAAAATTGAGACCTAATGATGAGTAGAATTGTCAACTTGGAGAGATCCCAGAGCCAAGCACCTAGGATCCTGTATAAAGGCCAATTCCAAAAAGGGAGCCAATTTTATAAACCAAAGAATGATCAAGAGGTTCCAAACACCTTAGTTTCTACCAATGTTGTGGATGAAAACCCGTGGTGTTTACAATGCAGCGAAGCACATTGGGAACATGAATGTCCTTATAACAATGATGGCCACCAACAAGTGAACAATATAGGGCATATCATGGAGGGCCCTCAAATAAATATCATTGCTGAAGAACATCAAGAGGGCATGAAGGAAGCAGCCAGGTTCGCTAGAATGGAAATAATAAGCAACCTAGACCAGGAATCAAAAGAGAAGTTGAAAAAACAAGAGTTCCAGGTCTATAGAAGAAAGAAGTTTGGCCAAACCTCCTATATTATTCCTTCAATAACACAAGCAAAAAGCCCACCCTTGGATATACTTCTTCCTAAAACATCCAAGGTTGAAAGGGTTGACTTGAACTTTGACTTTGAAGGGGCGCTATCCAAGAAGCATGTAACCATTCCCCTGAAAGAAGTCATTAAGGTGCCATCTATCAAAGAACGGTTCGACAACCTTTTTCAAGGATCAGATAGACCCATAGACCCTCCTATCATGTTGCAGGCCGATCATTTCAGGGTCCAATACGGTGAACATCCTCCCTTCTTCATGACCTTAATAATGAACAACAAAAGCCTCAACAACTGCATGCTGGATATAGGGGTCGGTGCTAACATGATGTCCCTTAAGGTCATGCAACAATTGGGATTGAAAGTCACATGACCTTACAGGAATGTATGCGGCTTTGAATCTAAAGCCATACCCACACATGGGGTGATCGAGAATGTCCAAGTTTGCCTTAAAGATTACCCCGATAAGATCATCCACATGGACATAGTGGTCGTTGACGTCCCAGATGTATGGGGGATGTTATTGTCTATGAAGTTTGCCTCAGAATTGGGGGGTACTCTTGAGATGAACCTCACTTACGTGAATATACCTTTGAAAGATGGAACTATTTGTCATCTCCCGAATATACCAGTGACTACAACCCATTTGCATGAACCGAGTGATTCCACCGAAGATGACAAAGCTGATGACCAAATGATACAAACTCTTCTTAAGTAGTCTCCAAATGATATGCCTTTTGCAACAGAGGAATGAAAAGATTCAATGGCCTAAGAAAGAGGAATACCAACAACTCCTAGACGAGTTCAAAGACAAGGAAACTGGGACTTTGAAGATACTAAAAAGGCCAAAAGATGATGTACAAATTCATTCGTCCCAGCAGGAAGTGTTCACAGCAGAATCCCACCCCCCTCCCTCTCCACAATACACCAGAGTCGTTCAAGAAACAACCAAATACAAGATCAGGAAGTACAAAGAAGGGGATGTAGTTTGGATGTGGGATACTGAGAAGGGAGAGCCAACCAATGTCAAAGGAAGTACTCAATCATGGCTCGGACCTTTCAAAGTTGGAAGGAAATCAGTTGACGACTCTTATTATCTATCCACTTTGGAAGGAAGAATGCGTCCATTGCCAATCAACGAGTGTTTCCTGAAACCCCACCTAGGTGGGGAAACCTGACTTCACAGGTAAGTGCAGGTAAGTAGGTAGGCATTTTGCATTTATTGTACTATATCGTTGCATTACATGCTAGAATAGACTTCTTTCACATTCACACTTTTGATTGCTTTATTTTGGTTATNTATATATATATATATATATATATATATATATATATATATATATATATATATATATATATATATATATATACATATGTTTTGGTGGAATTACCACCCCATTTTGTTACTGATGTTTGCTATTGAGATCAAGCAGGTAAACAGGTTATGCTAGAGATGTTGAGGTTCTCATGCGCTCTACAATGAGAACATGCCCTCGAGTTGGAGCCAAATGTTATCCCCCACTTTTAGGGATAACTAGGAGATCATGTCTCGAGGCCCACAGGTCCTAGACATGGAGTCCTGAGATCCGGATCAACTTTAGCATGGCCCTGGAGAGCCCATCTTTTCTCCCTTTCAGCGCCTCTACCTTGCCAGTAGCAGCAGCAACATCCATCACCATCGGTTTGGTCGTGTGTCAAAGATGGTTCTTTCTCCATTAGGTAATGAGTCTAGGTATCACGGTATGTGTCACTTTGATCATCAAAACCTTTGAATATGTGCATTTAATTCCTTTTGTTTCTAAAAAATGCTTGGATCTTATACTTTCCCACTTGACCATGCCTGGGGGGATTGACAGGATGCCCTAGTAAGCCTGTGTCTGTAGGTTCTGTTTTTCCACTGGGGGGTTTTCTGAAAGGCCATCGTTTGCTCCCATCACAACACCACTTTTTCATCTTGCTTCCCACTCACCTATCCCGTTACACATGTCTGGGCACCGGGTTGACCTATTTTCAGGGTTGCACCTTACCTAGTGGGAAGAAGGGGCTAAACGCCCAAAAGGTAAAAGCAAGTTGGCAAAAGATAAAAGCCTAAGAAATAAACCTCGAGATGCTTCGCCCAGGGATCCCCGAGAAATCAATAAAAGGCTTCTCAGCAAGAAACAAGAGGGATCCGCAAAAATAACAAAACAAGACCTAGTCAAAAGATAGGGGGTCTCATCACGATCTAGCCTATTAGGTCCATGGGTGCCTAGCAGTATGAAATTACCACTAGTTGGTTACCACACCAAGGTAGTGACCCTTGGTTGCATGGCCAAGGGAAAGGGGGTCTCATCACGATCCATTCTTCTCATTTATGTGAAAGTACTTGTGGGTAACGTTGTCACCACTGCTCACCACGCCAGGGCAGTGTCCCCTGACTAGCCTCTTGAAAAAAAAAGCAATAAAGAACTACACTATTGTAAAATCTACCCAAGCAAACTAGTTTGCTTGGGAAATCTACTCTATCTCAAAGAAATGCTCCACAAAGCAACAATATCACCTCCAATCCAAGTGCACCAAGACAAAATCTCTAGTACACCAAAGTCCTCCAAAGCTCTTTTATATTAGCAAAGTAGGAAGTTGTAGCAACTAATTGCCACAAGTTCCTCTCCAAAGTGAGAGCAAAATGAATGAAGCAAGATGGGAGATGAGAAGTGTGAGGAGAGAATTTGGTAGCATAACAATAGCTCAAGAGATGGTGGTGAAATGAGGGTGAGAGGGCCTTCATTTATACGTGGAGAGACAAAGTGACCCCTTTTGGATGAGATCCAAGTGTCGAACACCAAGCAAGTGAGAGAATCCCAAGGAGGGGGACGCACCACTTAGGGTTTTGGCATGGATTGATGAGGTGGAATGAGTGGGAGGGTGTGGGACATGGCCAAGGGATGAGGTGGAAGGCTTAGAATGGATCACCCATGGAGAGAGGGCCCCACACCACATAATATTTTCTTTTCTAAGGTTTTCCCAAGAGGGGGGCGCAAATCCCCTAGGGGGGTGAACTTGAGGAAATGGGTAGAGTGTCTAGGGGGCGTGTAAAGGTTAGGAAAAGGTTTGGGTAGGTTAGGAATGAGTTTACTCATAATCTCCCACCTTTACTTTACTCATTTAGCTCATAATTACAAAAAATGACATTTTCACTATGTCATGACTAACAATTAAAATTGTTGTTTTGACTGACTTGGACTCTGTATGGACAAATTCCTAGCAAAAGTTGTCCAACTGAGCTCAAAATTGGTCCAAGGGTGTAGGGGGTCTCATTCCATTTTTTTTTAGCACAAATACCCCCAAAAAGATCCCAATGACCTAGTTTTTACATTTTTTATCAAAAAATAATTAAAATTACCCAACCTTAGGCAATTTTAATAAATTAAAAAAAACCTATCTAGACTCGACGGAATTCCACGAAAATTTGAGAGATGTCTTACATGGTCATTTACATCATAACCTGACAGGCCAAATTAATAACCTGAGGAAAAAAAACACTCAATGAAAGGAACTCCCCTAATGAAGAAGTCCTAAGGTAACTGACCTAACTATGATCCATGCAGACCCATTAAATTATTATCTGACACAGGGGAGCGGAAATTCCAATTACAAAAATACATGTTGAAGGCCAAAAATGCCTTGTAGAACCAGGAAGTCTCTGACTTGGTAGCATCTGATCATGCATAT
Organism: Picea engelmannii; assembly: GCA_009831015.1. Classification (NCBI taxonomy): domain Eukaryota; kingdom Viridiplantae; phylum Streptophyta; class Pinopsida; order Pinales; family Pinaceae; genus Picea; species Picea engelmannii. Next base: position 79,730 of record ML838739.1, read on the forward strand.
CTTCATGGTACATGGAGTTGACCCCCTAGTTGAATAGGTGGTCAACACTCAAGATGAAAAACCAATATTCTAGCACAAAAGATAAGGCTATTGTAAACACTTGTCTGCAACAAATTATATCAGCCTTACAGCTGTAACAATCGATGTATTACAGCAAGAAAATCATCCACTGAAATCCCCTCAAACTTTGCCAAAAAGTGCGCTAGGCCAAAGAGAGTAAGTGTGCAAGCTTTGAGCAAAATCCAATGGTTGATAAGAGAGTTATTCAAGCAAATGAGTTAGGGTTTTTGCAGCCCTAATGGTTGAAGATACAAGTTTGTAACAACAGCAAGAAGAATCCCCTTGATGGGGATGCCCTAGGGGCTGTAAGGTGCCCAAGGCACAAGGAGTACAATCCACTTTGTAAGAAGTAAAAATGACCGAAATTCATGTTTCCCAAGGCAATATTTTATTTCTCCAATGCAAAATAAAGTATGACTAAGCCCTTTTACTTCCCAAGGCAAGTTTCTCTAGCTAGGATTTAAGCTAAGAGGGTGTATGCCCTTATACTTCTCTTAGCAAACCGTAGTGAAATCAATGAGATGAAGCATAAAATGAAGAAGACTATGGTGGGGGTGTGTGCCCTTATACTTCCCACCTAGTTCCTAGCACAATAACCTTGACTTGAAACAAATGATAGCAAGAAATTAAAAATCATACCAATTCAAGGAAAAATGCAAGATAATCCACCACAATAGCAATAGATAAGCCTTTCAAAGCTAGTGCATCACTTCTTCCATCAGCCATTCATAAGTATAGCCATAAACAAGTGCAAAAGAGATAAAAGAGCCAAGATAGCCGAAAATTTCAGACCAAGTCCTCTCACAAGAAGGAGAGTTATGTTTGAAATGAGATCTTATAATCTTTAATTATACAAAATGTAGCTAGCATAGTTTGTCCACAAATTAAGGAGTT
>WSFP011307228.1:0-43950 GCA_009831015.1 Picea engelmannii
AAATATCATCCATGGGTGTAGGTGTCACTTCATTTCATCAATAGAAACATTCTAGGGATCAAATCCTAGATTGTAGGAATATGTCTAGATTTTGGAAATATGTGTTTTCATGTTTTAGTCATCTTTCTTGGAGATAGATTCCGCTGAGATGGAAATGTATTTTTGGAAAGTGAGAGAGTTTTTTCACAAGCACGATCTCCTCTTCAAAAACCTCTCTCAGTGAGATATGGGTGAATCTTTTAGAGGAATATTTCCAGAAATTGTATACTTTGTTTTTGCTAGCCACCTCACAAATTCGGATTTGAGTTGAATCTCTTCAACGAACTAAATATAGGTGAAGAGGTTATGGGATCCATCTATTTTGGATCTGGATGAGCATGCAATATCTATATAAAGAGGATCAAAGGGAGGAGCTAGGGGTTGGAACTTGGAGACTTTGAGAGACTCTTTTATTGTAAAGACTTTTGTGATATATATTGGAATTATAAGCTTCTTTCACTGTTATTGTTCAGACCTTTGTCCATTCATCTCTTCTTGTACTTATGATTGAATTTCATGTTCATTTCTTTGTTTACTCAATGAATGATAATTGTCATCTTGTCTTTGCATTGGTAAACTAGAATTATGAGTATTCTTCCTTTTTATAATCAACCTTTCGTCTATGTTTTTAATATACATGATCTTGTTGGTATAGTGAGTGTTCTCCATCCATATGATTTTAAAAACCATATGAGAAATACCTTGTGAGAGCTTTATCTTGTCTGGATATGTTCAAGTGTCTTGAGTGAGGGAGTTATTGAATGAGTTGTTCATTTTCTGATCCATTTTATACATTTTATTGAACATTTGATTAATTTACCAAGCTTACTCAACTTACAACCTTGAGTGACACTTGGAGTGATAACAGATGGAAAGGAAATTGAGCTTACAGGTATCCAAGGGAAACCCTCTAAAGTGATAAGCTCTAATAGCATGACAAAATTATTCAAAAAGGGACACCAGGGTGTAGTTTCACAATTGTTCTCACTTGATGTTCAAACATCTACATCCTCTCTCATTGTACCTCCATTATAAAAAAATCCTTCCAAGGTATTTGGTAAAATTCCTAAGGGTATTCCACCTGCTTGATATCATGACCATGCTATTAATTTGCAATTAGGAAGTGTAGCTCATAACATTAGGCCTTATAGGTATCCATATGCACAAAAGAGTGAGATTGAACACATGATCCAGGAATTGTTAGAGGCCGACATCATTCATCCTAGCCAAAGTTCGTTCTCTTCACCAGTGGTGATGGTTACAAAAAGGGATGGTTCATGGCATATGTGTCCAGATTATAGATAACTCAAGAAAATGACCATCAAAGACAAGTTTCCTATTCCTATAATTGATGAATTATTAGATGAATTGCATGGAGAAAAATTATTTACTAAGTTTTGGGATATCATAAAATCATAATGAGGCAGGAAGACATTCTTAAAACAACTGTTAGAACACATGAAGGTCATTGTAAGTTTTTGGTTTTGCCATTTGGACTTATTAATTCACCTTCAACATTTCAACGCTTGATAAATTCTATTTTCAATCCCTTGCTTAGAAAATGTGTGTTAGTATTTTTTGATGGCATACTAATCTAAAGAAAATCTCAGGAAGAGCATGTACAACATGTTGACATAGTATTACAACTATTGGAGAAACAAATTTATGCAAATCCTTCCAAGTGTGCCTCTGGAGTTCAAGAAGTGGAGTAATTGGATCATATTGTATCTCATGAAGGTGTAAAAGTGGACCCTAACAAAAAAAAACTATGAGGGAATGGTCGATTCCCAAAACCCTGAAGAAACTTAGAGGATTCTTAGGGTTAACATGATATTATCGCAATTTTGTCAAGAATTATGGTCAAATAGTAGCACCTATAACAACATTATTAAATAAGGAAGCATTTTCTTGGACCGAAGAAGCAACCAAAGATTTTGAAAAACTTAAGGAGGCTATGTGTACTACTATCGTCCTAGCCACAACAGACTTTACAAAAACATTTATTGTGGAGTGTGATGCCTTAGGCCATGGAATTGGTGCAGTTTAAATGCAAGAAGGAAGGCCCCTTGCCTTTGAAAGCAACCAAATTAAAGGGAAAAAGTTATTCAAACCCATTTATGAAAAGGAAATGTTGTTGATACTACATGCAATTAAGAAATGATGCCTTTACCTAATAGGAAGACACTTCAAAGTAAAAATAGATTATGATAGTTTGAAGTACTTCTTGGAGCAAAGATTATCTCCAGAAGAGAAACAAAAATGGGTTACAAATATCCTAGGTTATGACTTTGAAATTATCTACAAAAAAGGAAAACATAATGTTGTGGCAGATGCCCTTTCAAGGAAAGAAGAAGAAAAAAAAGGTTCACTATGTCCTATTTCTATTCCGCAATCTGATTGGGTGGAAGAAGCAAGGATAAAATGGAAGCAAAATGAAGAGGTATGCGAGATTATTCAACAACTACATGAGGACCCTGGTTCATTAAACAATTTTGTATTGAAGAATGATTTGCCATGGTATCCTAATCGCCTATATTTATTTAAGAATTCTCAACTCAAACATAAGGTCCTTTTGGAATTGCAGACTTATCCTATAGGAGGACATTCAAGATTATTGAAAACATAAAACATGATCAAGAAGGATTTTTTCTAGGAAGGTCTTAAAACTGATGTTCAAAAGTTTGTTTCTGAATGTTTAGTTTGCCAATAGAATAAGGGAGAAATAATCAAGATGCCGAGTCTCCTACAACCACTAGTTATACCAAGTCAACGTTGGGAAGAAGTTTCAATGGATTTTGTTACATGTTTACCTAAATTTGAAGAAAATATTGTCATCATGGTAGTACTGGATCGACTAACAAAGTATGCCCATTTTTTCTCTCTTTCTCATCATTTTAAAGAAAGTATAGTAGCAAAAACATTCATGGAAACATTTCAAAAGATACACAAAGCCCCCAAGATTATTGTAAGTGACAGAGATCCAATTTTCACTGGAAATTTTTGGACTGGATTATTTTCTTGTTTGGGCACTCAATTGTCTCACAACTCATCTTACCACCCTCAATCCGATGGGAAAATTAAGATTGTAAATAAATATCTAGAAGGATATCTTCGTTGTTTTGCATCCAATAAACAAACATAATGGGTCAAGTGGTTGTCTTTTGTGGAATGGTGGTACAACACATCGTTCCATACTTCATAAAAATGTCCCCATTTTTGGCACATTATGGATATCATCCTCCATCCATTACATCACCCTTGAAATGGAATACAAAGGTTCAAGCAGTGGAGGACCACATATGGAACCAACAAGAGATTATAAAACTATTGAAGGACAACTTGGTTATGACACAAAATAGGATGAAACAACAAGCATATCAACATTGTAGAGAAATGGAATTTGAAGTGGGGAATTGGGCATTTCTAAGGCTACAACCATATAAACAAATGTCCCTCGAGAAACAAAATAAGGACACTAAATTAGCACCCAAATATTATGTCCCTTATAAGGTTTTGAAAAGGATTGGAAGTGTGCCTTACAAATTGGAGTTGCCTCCATATTCACGTGTACATCCAATCTTCCATGTTTCTTGCTTAAAGAAGGTAATTGGAAACAAGATCCCAGTCCAAAGTATTTTACCAGAGATCAATGAATAAGGGAAAATCATACTATAAATAGAAAAAATCCTTGAAACAAGGATAACACAATTGAGAAATTGAGCAATCATAGAGTACCTCATCAAATGGAAGAAATATACAGTGGAAGAGGCAACATGGGATGGTGATTTATTCATGCAGAAACACTCGCAGTTAGTCAAGTTTCGAGGACAACACTTGTTTGAAAGTGAGGGGCACGTTAATACCTAGAAAAGCCCCATTTTATGTGTAAAACCCCTTATTAATCCCAAGATATTGAATGATTACATTTATAGTATTATAATTGTTTGTCGGCTAGAACCCTTCAATGGTACCCTTTCATTATAATTCTATCCTTTGTCTCCTATATATATATATATATATATATATATATATATATATATATACCAAGGAGACCTAGACTTAGGATCATCTTATCACATCTCATATGGTATTCTGAATTGGATATATTGTAAAAGGAGGTTTCCCTTTTGAAGTAGATTGTATTCATTGACTTTTTATCATTTTAAGTCATTGGATCCTAACATTTGGTATCAGAGCATCGATCCCAGGGTTTTGCTTCTTTAAGTGAGTCCTCTTGGAATTTTTGCTATAATTTTTTTTTTTTTTTCTTCTAGATGCTTCAGAAAATGAAAATTGGAGGTTTTTTTAGAAGACATCTCAAGGTATATATGGTTCAAATTTTATCTTATGGGTCATTATAATTTCAGAGATATATCTTGTGGAAGATAGGGTTTGTTGACTAGTCCTATAACTAGTCTCAAACAAGTGTTCTAGGTAAAATAGTCATATCTTCTTCAACGAGGATCTCCTGCTTTTCCATCTCTCTTTTCATACACCAGGGGAGGCCAATTGGGATGGAAAGAGTGGTCTTCCACAAGAGAAATTAATTCGAGACCCAACTCTCTATACCATGATGTTGTCTAGGACACACCGAGAAACAACAATGAGAAGATTGCTCTAATGCCACTGGTATGGATTATATAGAGAACAAAATGAAAGCCAAAAATACAAATGGAAATACACACAAATAAATATTACAGAGAGAACAACAATATTGTGAGCACCAAATTCTATTAATAAATGAAATAGGAAAAGATTGTGAAATGCAAAGCAATACAAACTAGCTACAATGATGGTGGCTTATCTCTGAAGAGAGAGGTGTCCCCTATGATCATTTGCATGCAAAACATTACAAGAGGCCAAAAATGGCCTTTTTGACATAAATTATTAAACCCTAAGAGGAAAAAAACCCTAAATATACAAAATCCTACACTTAAGAGGTGAAGTGGAAAAATGAATGCAAGCCCTGGATCGTTTAGTTGATATGTCAGCTTCATGTGGCTGCAACTTTCACATACAAACTTCAGTTGGGGTGAAAAATAGTCCATTGGAAAGATATTGATGAGAATAATAATCTTGGTCTAGGATTAGGCATGTTGTGACAACCCTTATCTGTCATAGGGCCAAAAAACATTGTTTAGGGTCTAAAAAGTGCGTCAAAACTTAGGGACCTGAAAAATTGTAAAAAAATGCCATGATGGGGAACCATTATGAGTCAGTGGAAGAGGTAGGTGGCCACTGATATCCACCTAGATCAATTCCCCCCCATAAATAAATGGTTACCATTGCATTAAGTGCCTCCATTGGACAAGGAAACTTCTGTTGAATTTAACTGCTGGTGCGCCACTCGTCTTGGTGAAGAAGTTGTTTTGCTTTGAAAACTCGATAGAGTTGTATGTTTTGTTGGTGAGTGCCCTTAATTTTGGTGTCCATGATATGGTCTACACTACTCAATGAAATTAAGGATGATTTCCATAAGGACCAAATGCTTAGCCACCTCTAAGGTGTCCAATAGAGGTGAAAAATATAGTTGAAGTAGCTCCACATTAAATACTGGGTGCAAGTCCAAGGAAAGGGGGAATACTCAATTCAAAATCATTCTCACTTACAACATTCATGATGGTGTAAGGCCCATATCTCAATGGTATAAGCTTCCTTTAGGGGCCTATGAGGTGTTCTTTTTGCAAATGTAACCACACCTCATCACCAACCTGAAACTTGTGTGGAACCCGATGCTGGTCATGTCGCTTCTTGTACTTGGCATTGGATTTATGTAGGATATCATGAACCTATTGTTGGCTGTGATGAATTTGTTCAATGAATTTGGAAACTCTATCCACCTCGGCTTAAGCATGGGAGGATTCTTCCTATGCAGATGTAGTGGGAAGAACGACATCAATGGGGGCCAATGGCTCAAACTCCAAGCACACTTGAAAAGCGTTGTGGTCAATAGAACTACAGAGGGTTATGTTTTAGCTATGCTGAACATATGGAAGGATCTCATCCCATGTATCTATATGCTTGGAGTTGTACATGCACAGGATATGTGCAATCATCTTGTTAATCACCTTTGTTTTCCCATGTGTTTGGGGGTGGAAGGTAGTCAATTTGGAAATCTTGGTGTCCATCAGAGCCCATAGGCTGGACCAGAAGGTACCAAGGAACATATTATCCTTGTCTGAAATAATGATCTATGGTAGCCCAAAATGAACCCAAACACACTCAAAGAATATCTTAGCAGTGGCTTTTGTTGTGAAACTATTTTTTCAAGGTGCCAAAATGGCCATCTTAGAGAAATGATCAACCACAAAGACAAAATCATTACCATGCTTGGTGGAGGGAAAAATTGACATGTAATCCATGGAGATTGACTTCTAGGGTTTATCTAGGCTAGGTAGAGGAGTGTACAACCCTTGCTTCTTGATGGCAAGTTTAGCGATGACATGGATAGTGCATGATCTGATATACATGTTAATGTCCTGTTAGAGTTTTGGCCGATAGAAATACTTCTAAATTATTGATATTATCTTCTCCACATTGAATCACCCTACCACCTAAGTGTAATGTGCCTCCCAAATTAGCTTTGCACACTTGCTTGAAGGAAAACAAAGATGGCCTAGATAAAACAAAAGTGCATCCTGGAGGTGAACGTTTGGAAGATGGCCTTAGCTAATGGAGCTAGTTGTAGAGGGCTCACCATGGGTGGATGAAGGAGGTTTCATAGCTCATGGAATATTGGACAATTGGCAGTGGTATGATTATGAACAATACAAAGGGAACAAGGAAGAACCTCCTAAGTGCAAGCAATAGTTGGAGTGAATATTATGGATTTGGGGGTCATTGTGCCCCCAATGTTCTTTTGGGTATGTAGATCAATCATTATAGTAGATGTCATTAGTGGAGTAGGTTCCATAGGTGATGGGACAATAGGAGGTGGCATTGGTAAAAAGACAAAGTTAGTTTGTAAAGCCATAGAAAAATCGAGAAAGGGGGAGGAAAGATACCAAAAAAGTATCTCAAGGATGGGCCCGTGGAGGGATAATGTAGCAATGATGAGGGTCCCAACTATGCTGGGTGGTGGGAGTAGAAAGGGGATTTGATTACTGGGGTTCCATAGATAGACATACTCCAAAGGTGGAGTCCATTGGTGGGGGTGGGGGGGTTCTCTCTCTTGATAATGACGTGGGAGAAAAGAATGTTATGGGCTCTTTGCATGTCAAAATAATAACATCATAGATGGATTCAGGGTGTTGCACCTTAGTATGCCCAAAGCATGACAAAGTATTTAAAGACACTAGGGTTCATCTTGGTGTAAGATGGGATTTCCTAGTGATACCTAAGAGTCAGTAAGACATTATCCATGTTGGTAGGTGGTTTAGGTTCATTGTACATCAGTTGATCAAAAGAAATGATATTTTCCTCATGGGGAAACATCATAGTAAGAAATAATAAGGAAACAACCATCATGGCATACATATACTTGCTTACAATGAGAATGATATAGTCTAGTGTGGCATTTATAACCTCTCTGTTAATTAGGAACATATTACACCCTAGTTCAATGAGGACATTATGAAAGAAACATTTAGGCTAGGATGGGCGACCATAGTAGGCCCAAAGATTAATTGTGCAAGGGTTTAGCTTAGGTGGGCCTAAATTTCACTAAACCATTGTGGGAATAATGCAAGTAGAGGAACCGTCATCAATGATGCATCAATGTATGATCACAATCTTAATTATGATAGGGATATAAAACATAATAGATGGGGGGAGCCTTAGCTTAAATTTGTCTAAGTCAAAGGTCATCAAGTTTAAATCTATGGATTGATAACACCTAATGTTGATAATAAGGCCTTTTTTTGGTAAGGACAGGTTTGGATGACCTCGAGGGTTGACATGGCGACAAGTGATTTGGATAATTCATTAATGATACTATAGCTATGTGCAACACTTGCATATGGGTTATGAGCAATAAAATGTAAATATGCCTTTCTACACATGGTATCGGGTCATCATTAGGTTGCAAAATCTATAAAGGACCATGAATAGAGGGTTGACATCATCGCATGGTGTTGGATCAAGATCATTCATGTCATTTTCCCAATTGTAGGTTTAAGGGTGTATATCTAGAATGTTCATAAAGGTATTATGATATGATGGATCTCCTATCTAGGAAGAACTAGGTGGATAATAAGGGCTAGTAGGGTGAGAGGTAGTGAGGACCTTGTGTTGATGTGAGACTACTCCCTATTGAGAGAAAGGATTTTGCAACACTATCGGCTAGGAAGAAGTAGGGTGTCCTTGTTGGGTCATCTTATTTTCTTATAATGTTTAAGGGGTTAGGATTCATATTGACATCATTTTATCAAAGTCAACGATTTGTGGGTAGTGGTAAGTGTAATTCCCATATACATTACAAAGTGCACAAGGAAAGTTAGTTCAAAGCTAGTTGTTCTTTCTTTGATTTAGAATGTTATTAGGGCTTTGATTTTGATTCATGAAAATAATGTTAGTGCACTAGAATGAATGGATATGTATGGAGGCTGGAGAGCCTATGTGATTATGAGGCTAGGATCTTGGACACTTATAGGCCAGTGCACCTATCCATGTAAATATAATCATGAATATTAATATTAAGGGGGTGAGTCTTAAGTCAAATGTATTAATATTTTTATCCTAAGTTCTTGAGGGTAGGGAATGGGTCACCAAGTGGCTTAAAGCTACTTTTGAAGGTGACAAGTGTCAAGTGGGAGGCATGCAATATATGTTGCTAGCCTTAGTGTATTTTTTGCATGATTGCATTATTATTCATGTTGCAAGATCCCATGATCATAAGGAGGTCGGACGGAATGGAAAATATGATTATTACATTATCTTCCCTGAGAATATTGCAAGAAGTTGTGGGGTCGTAACCAAAATTATACTGTCAAGGAGTCGATTTGGCAGACAGGGAGCAGTCTCTCTCGGTGAGAGATTGGTTGTTGTGGAGTGGTTTCCAGACCCTGTGAGCATATTCTCCAAGTGAGAGTTCTGAGAATTGTTCCTTGGTGTGATGAGCATTAGTTGCAGGGATTGGATACTTCTTGTCCAACCTGTTGTTTCTAACCCTGGGAAGGGAAGTGGGGCAGTCGAAGGACTGGTGAGAAAATAAAGGGCACACTTCCTTGGGTGTGACAGGTGCGTGGGGAATGAGGTATTGTGTGTTAGTTGCAACAATGGACACTTAGGACTGGGAAATTCTGTTGAGTTTAAGAAATTATAAAAATCCCTGCGCACTTATCTAGGTGGATGCAAAATCAAAACTTGGTGCCAACGACTCACTAGCCTAAATGTACATTTACATTTACAATTGGTACCAATATCCCACCATCCTATATGTACAATTACAAATAGTTCAAATTAGGGACATTACATACTTTTAGAAGCAAAAGCTTCTATTAGGTCTTCTTAAATTGACTTGTTTACATTTATTTAATAGGCCTTATTAACTAATGTTAGTATTTATTTCATGGAAAATATATATCACTCTATTGTTGTTTTTAAGTTTCTGTGGTGAGGAGTTTCGCATGTGTTGTTCGGATAATCCACAGTTGGTGTCATTTCGTCATCGACTAACTATATATCACTCTAACTAATAACCAACTAAGAGGGGTTAGGATCAGATCCTAACATGCCCTCCCCTTCAATAGTAGCCTTGTCCTCAAGGCTGAAGATGAAAAAATTGTTTCAGTATGGTCGTTGGTTCCCAAGTTGCATCTTCTAGAGACGTGTCCTTCCAACTGATTAGTACTTCTTTGATAGTTAGACCATGCAAGTGATGCTCACGCATGTTGAGGACAGATTATGGTTGTATCCAAATGGATTCATATTCATCTAATTCGGGCATGATGGTTTGAACCCTGCAATTTTGACCCACCACTTTCTTCAAACAGGGGACATCGAACACCAAATGTATTTTGGAGGTAGCTAGAAGTGTCATTTTGTAGGCAACTGGACCAATAATTTTGATAATCTAACAGGGGCCATAAATTTTGGGTGCCAAATTGTGGTGGCCATGGGATTTGAGGGAGGTTTTCTTGTAAGGTTGGAGGAGGATAAACACTTGATCACCTTCTTGGAAAACCCATTCAGAACTCTGCTAGTCAGCCTGTTGCTTCATATGGTTTTGGGCCATGTGGAGGTTATCCTTCAAATATGTGAGGGTAGTTTCTCTACCTTGCAGTAAATTATCAATAGCCTGGACCTTGGATGTGTCTGGAAGATATGAAGTTAATGTAATTGGTTGTCAGCCATACACTGTTTCATATTGTGTCATTTTGGTTTTCGTATGATAGGAACTGTTGTACCACCATTCTGCCAAGGGTAACCATTGCATCCACTGATGTTGTTTATACAAGGAAAAAACAACACAAATTGTTTTCTAAACATTTCTTGACAAATTTTGTTTGGCCATACGTCTAGGGGTGGTATGTTGTGCTCATTTTCAACTACATGCCCTGTAATTTAAACAATTATTCCCAAAATGTGTTGGTGAAAATTAGGTCACAATTGGACACAATGGATGTTGGCATGACATGCAGTTTGAAAATTTGATCAATGAAAACTTGTGCTACCATAGTGGGCGTAAAAGGGTGTGGTAAGGCACAAAAATGTTCATACTTTGAGAGTTGATCTACCACGACCATGATGACGGACTTGTTTCCCGCTTTTGGAAGACCCACGATAAAGTACATGGATATGTCAGTCCAAATAGAAGTTGGAATGGGTAACGACTAGAGATATCCTGGGCTCTTGACTATTTCACATTTATTGCATTGGAAAATATCACATTCGGTGACAAAGGTAAGGATGTGCTTCTTCATGCCTTCCAAAAAAAAAGAACGAAGAGCACGAGCATATGACTTTTGGAATATTGAGTGACCAATGGTAGAAGATGAATGCAACTCATTTAATATTTGGGGCTTGAGTTCTCAAGTAGGAGACATAACCAAGCACTCCTTATATCGGAGGATATTGTCTTACCAGGTGTAGTCAGTGGGCAGTTTAGGATCATCCTGAAGTCGTTGAATTACTTGTGATATAGTGGGGTGGGTGGACCACTCTTATAGAAATTCCTCAATACAATTAGGAACTGGTAATGATAAGGCAAAGAGGGAACCTCCATCCTCATATTGTCTTGACAACACATCTGCCACTATATTGTCTTTTCGTTTTTTATATATGATCTCATAATCATAGCCCAAAATTTTGGTTAGCTACTTTTTTTGTTCATGATATGTTAGGAAATGAGGAACACTTCCACGCTAAACTTAGCAAAAGAGAGGAAGAAATATTTAATCAAGAAAGTAAATGACAAAGTAAACACAGTACAGAGAAATTTTACCCTGGAAACCCAAACTAGGAAAACCAACATTCCTTGAGTGCTCTGCTCTCTTGTTTTCTTATTCATTCAGAATAAAAGGTTACATGTCTAACCTTGGTCCACACCTAAGACACCATCGAAATCACACCCTCTTGGTTTTCACAATAACAAACCTGTAGCCAATTTGACCTACATCTACATGACCAACAACCTCTAAAACAATTTCTCTAAATATTTGCTTTTACAACACTACAACATGCCTTCTTTATAGTATTTACAGTAGGTAAAACCCTAAAGAAAAGGCACCCAAAAATGGTTACAGATCCACGAATATCATTGGATACAAATCCCACGAATCTCAGGATTCTGTTACAGTTGACTACCAAGTCAGATTACTAGTCAACCTTCATTCAATCTTCAATCGGTTGCCCCACGTCCGCTTGTCAACCTCTTGTCGATTAACCTCTTTGAATTTTTGTCAATGTCTTTACCACGTCGAACCAACTCGACCTTTGAATTCAACTTTACCTAGTCAATCCACCTCGACCTTTGACTTGTTGTCGATCCACCTCGACTTCGACTTTCACTGCAAAGAATATAACAACCCAACATTATCCCACTTGTTGTTTTCTTTTTTGTGACAACGAGAACTCTGAACTCTCATTCACAGACCTAGGGAAACAATGCCCATTTCCTCTCTACACCAAGAGAACTTCATAACACTCACAAACTTGGTCAAAGAGACTGTTATGTTTTCCAACTTGTCTACTTTCTCTAGCAACACCTTGTTTCTTTCCACCATGTCTCTCATGAAATGGTATTGTACATCAATGTGCTTAGTCTTTGAATGATGAGTTGGGTTCTTTTCCAGAAATATTTTTCTTTGACTGTCACAACTTATCTTCATATCTTTCTGCTCAAACTCGATTCATGAACACAACCTTTGCAACCATACTGCTTCTTTTTTTTCCATGAGTGGTTGTCATGTATTCAACTTCTGTTGTTGATAGGTCTACGAACGCATATCGCTTACTCATCCAACCAATTGCTCCACCGAACATTTTGAACACATCCATTGGTCAACCTCCGTCGATCCATATCTTCAGCCAAGTCAGCCTCAACACAACCATGTACATTTAATTCATTGTCACCTCCAGGTTTTCCTTGATAGCATATAGCATAATATTTTGTTCCACACAAATGCCTTAATACTCTCTTGACAATTGTCCAGTGCTCCTTCCCAGGTGTCGACATGTATCTACTCAACACTCCCACTACATGGGCAATGTCTGGTCGAGTGTAGACCATCACAAACATTAGACTACCAACAACACTTGCATAGGGAAAATGTGCCATGTCCTCTATTTCCTCTTCTATCCTTGGACATTGTTCAACAATTAGCCTTACTCCCACAGGAATTGGCACCTTCACAGGTTTGCAATCCTACATGTTGAAATGTTTCAAAATTGTTTCAATATACTTCATCTGGTTCAACTAGAGCTTTCTATTTGCTCAATCTCTCTTAATCTCCATCCCCAGAATGAAGTTCGTTGCACCGAGATTCTTCATGTTGAACTTGGAGGATAGTTGTTTCTTCACCTCCTTTATTGGGTCCATGTTTTTTCCAATCAATAACATGTCATCGACATACAATGCTACATATATGAAACATCCACCTTCTTCTTTGGAATATATGAAGTGATCAACTTTGCTTCTCACAAATCCCAAACTAAGGATGTATGTGTCAAACTTTTGGTACCACGTCCTTGGTGATTACTTTAGACCGTAAAGGGATCTTTTTAGTTTGCACACCAAATATTTCTTTCCCTTTACTACAAATCCTCCAGGTCGTTTCATGTAGATTTCCTCTTCTAGGTCCCCATGTAGGAAAGTTGTCTTCACATCCATATGTTCTATTTCCAGATCAAGTGTTGTAGCCAGAGACATTAGTACTCTAATGGAAGTTAATTTTTCAATAAGGGAAGAAATCTCACCGAAGTCGACTCCTTCGACTTGGGAATATCCTTTCGCTATAGGTCGATCTTTGAATTTCTCAACTTGATCTACTGCATTCATCTTCTTCTTGAATACACATTTGCTATCGATAGGCTTTCTTCCACTAGGTAATTTGACTAAGTCCCATGTCTCATTCTTGTGAAAGTATTCCATCTCTTTGACCATGGAGTCCTTCCAAGCTTTTCCCTTTGTTGATTCGACTACCTCCCCGACCGAATTGGTCTCATCGTCAGTGGAAGTTAACAAAAATGTGGAACAAAAGTAAGGCAGACTATACATTTAGACTGGTTTTATTACTCTTTCTGACCTCCTCACAACCAGGGTCTATTCTTCCACCTCTTGTTCTAATTCAGTAGACTCATCTGAATTATCTTCTTTGTTCCTCAGTTCAATCCGCACCTTCTCTGAACTATTCTTGGTCTGAACAATTTCTTCAGGCTCAGACTTTCTTCCGAATTCTCTGAAGACCAGATTTCGACTATACATTGTTTTCCTTGATGCAGGATCCAAGAGCTTATATCCTTTCATTCCTTCTTTGACTGCCTCATTGTCCATCTTGCTCCTCTTTTCCTAGGGAACATGCACAAATGAATCACAACCAAATACTTTGAGATGTGAAACTGAAGGATTCTTACTTGACCATACCTCATGTGGAGTCGTTTCGACTAGTGCTGATGAAGGAGACATATTCAATAGATATTTTGTAGTGTCGACTCCCTCTACCCAGAATTCTTGTGTGAGCCCAACACCATTGAACATTCTCCTTTCCTTGTCCATCATTGTTCTGTTCATTCTTTTAGCAACTCCATTTTGTTGTGGGGTATATGGTGTAGTATTTTGGTGTGCTATTCCACACTACTTGCAGAACTAATCAAATTCTTTTCCACAAATTCACCACCGTTGTCAGTTCTCAACACCTTAGTATTCTTATCTGTCTATTTTTCTACAAGAGATTTAAACTCTTTGAATTTCTCGAAAACCTCTAATTTATTCCTCAATAAATATATCCATGTCTTCTTGGAAAAATCGTCTATGAAGGAGACATAATACAAGGATTCACCAAGTGAAGGCACTAAAACAGGGCCAAACACATCACTATGAACCAATTCTAAAATCTCATTTTCCCTTGTCGCTCCATATGGGAACCTCACCCAATTTTGTTTTCCATATATATAATGTTCACAAAGTCGACTTCTAAATTACATGAAGGAAATTCTTCGACCATACCTTTGTTATGCATAGCTTGAAGTCCTTTTTCTCCTATGTGTCCCATCCTCTCGTGTCATAGCATGGTCGGGTCTAATTTATGATGACTTCTCAAGTTAGTTTGAATCGACTCAGACCGAGTCGAGTCGAGTCGAGTCGACTTCATGAACATCGATATTGTTGCATCCAGTCGAGTCGACACTCCCTAGTAACTTGTATAGGGTTCCAATCTGAAATCCTTTCATTAATACCATTGCACCTTTGATCATATTGCATGAATCCTTCTGAAATAGAGTGTGCACCCCTGCATCACTCATCTTTCTGAAAAATATCAGGTTTCTTTCCAAACCTGAAATGTGTAGCACACCTAGAAGGGTTCTACTCC
Organism: Picea engelmannii; assembly: GCA_009831015.1. NCBI lineage: Eukaryota > Viridiplantae > Streptophyta > Pinopsida > Pinales > Pinaceae > Picea > Picea engelmannii. Next base: position 15,009 of record WSFP011307228.1, read on the forward strand.
TCCCATCCTGCAGTATCAGTCAAACTCTTCCTCGTCCGAAAATTTTGGTTGTCGAGTCATCCACCAAGAACACGTCTCCTCCTTCATATAGTTCATATTTGTAGAACCATTCTCTATGTGGTGTCATATTATAGGATGCTCCTGATTTGATTAACCAAACATATTGATTTGACTTTGTACTAGTCGACGCCAAGTACACATCACCTCCTTTTTCTGGAATCATCTTTCTCTTAGTCGACTGCTTCTCGTCTGATCCTGTACTGACTTCCATTTCCTTCGACTTGCATTCCCTTTTGTAATTCCCAACTTTACCACATTTCCAACATCTTCTTGCCGATTGAACTGGGGATTTAGATCTACCCTTCGACTTAGAATTTCCACTTGATAATTTTCCTTTATCTCTGTCAACCAACCGACCTCTCACCACTAAAGAATATTTGATCGATCCTTCCATGTTCTTTCTTCTCATTTATTATGAAAGTATAGATGCAACCACGTCTTCTAGAACTAATGTGGTTGTATTACTCCCTATATCCATGATTAAGCTATCCCAGGAGTTTGGAAAATAACATAATAGGAAAATACATTTCTCCTCCTCGGTGATTTTAATATCCACAGACGATAATTGGCTTATAATGGCATTAAACACATTTAAATGCTCAATCACCAAACTTTCCTCACTCATCCTCATAAGATACAATTTCTTTATGTTAAACAACTTATTTACCAGGGATTTCGACTAGTACAAGCTCCCCAACTTGTCCCACAGTTTCTTGGTCGATTCTTCACCTGATACATTCATCAGTATTGAATCTGCAAGACAAATTTGAATCGTAATCCTTTCTCTTCTCTCAAGTTTCTCCCATTCTTTCGTCGACATATCTGTCGACATGGTACCTAGACAGACTATTTTCCATTGTTCTCGATCTACAAGGAGATCTTCAATTTTAAGCTTCCAAAGCTCAAAATTTTGACCATTGAATTTTTCGATCTATATTCTTGAGTTGCTCGCCACTCTTTAACATGATCTTTTAAATATTTCTGACTTATGACTCTTATTGAACCTAGGGTTTAGGTCATATCCAAGTTTGTTAAGCCAAGCTCTGATACCACATGTTAGGAAATGAGGAACACTTCCACGCTAAACTTAGTAGAAGAGATGAAGAAATATTTAATCAATAAAGTAAATGACAAAGCAAACATAGTACATAGAGATTTTACCGTGGAAATACAAACCGGGAAAACCAGCATTCCTTGAGCGTTATTCTCTCTTATTGTCTTATTCATTCAGAATAAAAGGTTACATGTCTAACCTTGGTCCACACCTGAGACACAATCGACATCATACCCTCTTTATTTTTCACAAGAACAATCCTGAAGCCAATTCGACTTACATCTATATGACCAACAACCTCTAAAATGATTTCTCTAAAGATTTGATTTTACAACATTACAACACGCCTTATTTATAGGATTTATAGTGGGCAAAACCCTAAACAAAAGGTGTCCAAAAATAGTTACCGATCCATGCAAATCATTGGATACAAATTCTGTGAATCTCAGGATTTTGTTACAGTCGACTACCAAGTCGGATTACCCATCGACTACCAGTCGTCCTTCATTCGGTTGCCACATGCCCACATGTCAACCTCTTGTCAGTTGACCTCTTCGACTTGTTGTCGATGTCTTTACCACGTCGAACCACCTTGACCTTCGAATTCAAATTTTCTCGTTTGAACCACCTCGACCTTCGACTTGTTGTTGATCCACCTTGACTTCGACTGTCAATCGATCCACCTTGACTTCAAATTTCACTGCAAAGAATATAACAACCCGACACTTGGGAGGATAGCCTCTGCTCTAGGAAAAACTTCAGATTATGGTGATCTATTTTGATCTAAAAATTGCAGCCCTATAGATATGGTCGCCAAGTGTGCACCTCATGGAGAATGACCATCATTTCCTTTTCATATGTAGATTTTCCCAAATTGTGGCCACTCAAAGCCTAGCTAGTGAAAGCAAGAGGGCTACCATCTTGTGTGAGAACTATGCCAATACTAGTGCTGGAAGCATCTGATTCCACCACAAATTTTTTGTTGAAGTCATGGGCTGCCAAGATGGGGGTAGTGCACATGGCATGATTTAACTCTGTGAATGCCTGCTCTGTTGCATGTGTCCAATGAAATGCATTCTTTTTTAGAAGGTATGTCAATGGCTTGGCAATTTTTCCATAATGGTGGAAAAATATATGGTAATGTCTTGTGAGGCCTAAGAAACCCCAAAGGTGCTTCAAGGTCACGGGTCATGACCACTCGTGCATTGCTTGAATCGTTTTTGGGTCCACCCTTATCCCCTTACAAAGGTGGCATATTCTTTCTTGCCATGTTGTTTTGGGGATTTCCCAAAGCCACTTTCACTATGCAACTGATGATAATTAGTTCTTATTTTATCAATATTGATTCTCTTCTTTACTCTAGTCAAAGCAAAGAGACACTTTTGATCTTAAAGGTTAGGGTTAACCACCTCTTTATAACATCTTTATTTTATTTTATCCTCTAATTATTTATCATGCACCATGCAAATTCTCCTTAAATTTAGCTTGTAGAATATTTTTAATATCATTGGATGCAGAATAATTTCTTCTTTTATTCCTCAATGATTTAGCCAAGACTTGGCATTATTATGCCATCCCCCCTTCAACCATTGGTAATTTTGGCTAGAGTTTGAAGCAATTTTGAGGAACATCTTGTCATCCATGTTGTTTATCTTGTTCTTGTACATTAAGTACCTAATCATAGCTATACTCTTAATCGGGGATAGGCTCGAGGATAGGATAGGGTGTATTTGTCCTTAATTTTGAGATTATAAGTTATAAAAAACATAATTTTTTAAAATGCAATAAATCTTGGATAAAAACCATTTATACTAATTTGTAGATTATAAAAAAATTAAACAATAAACATTCATTTTAAAAATATTTGGTTATATTTAATAAATATTTGAGTAAAACAAATTTATATTAATTAAAAAATTAAGAATGTTATCATTGTGATACAATGCACTTCACAAACATTTCACAAAAATGTAATTTCTTTCTCAGTGGAGACATGTGTCATAAATAAAATATTTCAACATCCACCTTAAGTAAAATATTTTTATATCAACTATATATATATATATATATATATATATATATATATATATATATATATATATATATATATATATAGAAAGAGAGAACCAATGTAAACTCTTGATCTATTATGAGTAGAGAGGAATCCAGTCCTAGAGATAAAACTTTGTTTTAATTGGAAAATTTTGATAAATGTTTGCAATTCCACGTATTTGATCCCTCAATACCTGATAGATTAGAAGTAAAGATGAAACTATACTAATTATATGATCAGCCCATATATCAATGAGAGAAGCATGTATTAATGGGAGGCTAATTGATTTGAACATGAATTCATATTATCATTTCATTTAGATAATTGTGTGACCATGAATAAATTTGATAAGGCGATGATTTTAGGGGCTAAATTTGGCTCATGGGCTAATTTTCCATGGTTTTTCCCAAAAAAATATTAGCTATTCTAAAAATGATTAGCCCAAATTCTATAAGATTAAATTATTTTACCTTAAAAATTGCCAAAATTTTGTACAAACTATATAAAATCTTTAGAAATTTGAATGTTTTTACAAAAATATGGCCAAACATTTATAGTTGGCATATGAAGAATTAGTAAGGTTTGTTAAGGTTTATACATTTTAAAATAAATTTCCATCCTTAAAATCATCCCTACTTATGAGCACTGTTTCAAATATTCATTTTTAATAATAAAAACATTTAGACAATTTTGTGATAGCAAATAAATTTGATAAGGCAATGTGTACGGACATCAATTTAAACATTGTAATTTTGCGAGAATGATTAAATTCGTTAAGGTAGTGCACATGCTATTTTTGCATTTTTGAATTCAGTGAACTTAGATTTAAGTAGATGCCAATATATGTGAAAAAACTCAACTTGGATGCAATCCACTAGTGGTTTTGGTTTAATTGAAAATCGGGATCAATGTAGCTCTCAATGATACTTAAACCCATGGGCAGATCGGCCATGATTGTGGGTGGGATACACTGATAAAGGATTTGTGATCAGCGTTGATTGCACAACATGTGCCCATAAATTGTCGGTGGTTAAAAAAATTTGAACTGTGGCACTGCAAGTAACAAAATGAAAAAGAAAAGTTTAAAGGTTAAACACCATGTGACAAGCCTACCATCCTCGACCATACCAGTGGTTGATATAATTACCAATCCTTTTCTTCTTTTCCACATCGAAGAACCCTACCACCTAAGTGCAATGTGCCTCCCAAATTATCTTTGCACACTTTCTTGAAGGAACACAAAGATGGCCTAGATAACACAAAAGTGCATCCTGGAGGTGAAAGTTTGGAAGATGGCCTTAACTAATGGAGCTAGTTGTAGAGGGGGCACCATGGGAGGATGAAGGAGGTTTCATATCTCATGGAATATTGGACAATTGGAAGTGGTATGATTATGAACATTACAAAGGGAACAAGGAAGAATTTCCTAAGTGCAAGCAATAGTTGGAGTGACTATTATGGATTTGGGGGTCATTGTACCCCTGGTGTTATTTTGGGTATGTAGATCAATCATTATAGTAGATGTCATCAATGGAGTAGGTTCCATAGGTGATGGGACAATAAGAGGTGGTATTGGGAAAAACACTAAGTTATTTTGTAGAGCCATAGAAAAATCGAGAAAGGGGGAGGAAAGATACCAAACAAGTATCTCAAGGATGGGCCCTTGGAGGGATAATGTAGCCATCATGAGGGTCCCAACTATGTTGGGTGGTGGGAGTAGAAAGGGGATTTGATTAATGGGTTCCCTAGATAGACATACTCCAAAGGTGGAGTCCATTGGTGGGGGTGGGGGGGTGTGGGTTCTCTCTCTTGATGATGATGTGGGAGAAAATAATGTTATGGGCTCTTTACGTGTCAAAATAATAACATCATAGATGGATTTGGGGTGGTGCACCTTAGTATGCCCCAAGCAAGACAAAGTATTCAAAGACACTAGGGTTCATCTTAGTGTAAGATGGGATTTTCTAGTGAGCCCTAAGAGTCAATAAGACATTATCCATGTTGATAGGTGGTTTAGGTTCATTGTACGTAAGTTGATAAAAGGAAATGATATTTTCCTCATGGGGAAACGTCATAGTAAGAAAGACTAAGGAAACAACCATCATGACATACATATAATTACTTACAATGAGAATGATATAGTCTAGTGGGGCATTTATAACCTCTATGTTAATTAGGAACATATTACACCCTAGTTCAATGAGGACATTATGAAAGAGACCTTTAGGCTAGGATGGACGACCATAGTAGTCCCAAAGAGTAATTGTGCAATGGTTTAGCTTAGGTGGGCCTAAATTTCACTAAACCATTGTGGGAATAATGCAAGTAGAGGCACCTTCATAAATGATGCATCAATGTATGATCAAAATATTAATTATGATAGGGATATAAAACATAATATATGGGGGGAGCCTTAGCTTAAATTTGTCTAAGTCAAAGGTCATCAAGTTTAAATCTATGGATTGATAACACCTAATGTTGATAATAAGGCCTTTTGTTGGTAAGGACAGGTTTGGATGAGCTCGAGGGTTGACATGGTGACAAGTGATTGGGATAATTCATTAATGATACTATAGCTATGTGCAACACTTGCATATGGGTTATGAGAAATACAATGTAAATATGCCTTTCTACACAAGGTATTGGGTCATCATTAGGTTGCAAAATATATAAAGGACCATGAATAGAGGGTTGGGCATCATCGCACAATGTTGGATCAAGATCAGGCATGTCATTTTCCCAATTGTAGGTTTAAGGGTGTATATGTAGAATGTTCATAAAGTTGTTATGATATGATGGATCTCCTAGCTGGGAAGAACTATGTGGCTAATAAGCGCTAGTAGGGTGAGAGGTAGTGAGGACCTTGTGTTGATGTGAGACTACTCCCTATTGAGAGAAAGGATTTTGCAACACTATCGGCTATGAAGAATTAGGGTGTCCTTGTTGGGTCATGTTGTTTTCTTATAGTGTTTAAGGGGTTATGATGCCTATTGACATCATTTTATAAAATTCAACGATTTGTGGGTAGTGGTAAGTGTAATTCCCATATACATTACAAAGTGCACAAGGAAAGTTAGTTCAAAGCTAGTTGTTCTTTCTTTGATTTAGATTTTTATTAGGGCTTTGATTTTGATTCATGAAAATAGTGTTAGTGCGTAGGAATGAATGGATATGTATGGAGGCTGGAGAGCCTATGTGATTATGAGTCTAAGAGATTGAATGCATATAGGCCAGTGCACCTATCCATGTAAATATAATCTTGAATATTAATATAATATTGCATCGCTGCGTGCTAAAAGAGATGGGGTGCCTACTCCATCGAAAAAGGGAAAAGGGGGTGAGTCTTAAGTCTTAGGAAATATTTTATAATATTTCTGGGAAAAGTGTAATGTTAGATATATTAATATTTTTATCCTAAGTTCTCGAGGGTAGGGAACATGTCACCAAGTGGCTTAAATCTACTTTTGAAGGTGACAAGTGTCAAGTGGGAGGCATGCAATATATGTTGTTGGCCTTAGTGTATTTTGGGCATGATTGCATTATTATTCATGTTGCAAGATCTCGCGAGTAGAAGGGGGTTGGACAGTATGGAAAATCCGATTATTACCTTATCTTCCCTGAGAAGCTTGCAGGAAGTTGTGGGGCTGTAACCAGAATTCTACTGTCGAGGAGTCAAGTTGGCAGACATGGAGCAGTCTCTCTTGGTGAGATATTGGTTGTTGTGGAGTGGTTTCTAGACCTGTGAGTGTATTCTCCAAGTGAGATTATTGCTGAGAATTGTTACCTGGTGCATTGAGCATTAGTTCCATGGATTGGAGACTTCTTGTCTAGCCTATTGCTGGTAACCCTGGGAAGGTCTTCTATTGGTTTCCACATGCCTGCCTGTCGACCTCTTGTCAGGTGACCTCTTGAATTTTTTTTCAATTTCTTTACCACATCGAACCACCTCGACCTTTGAATTCGACTTTACCTGGTCGAACCACCTCAACCTTTGACTTGTTTTCATCCACCTCGACTTCGACTTTCATTGCAACGAATATAACAACCCAACATTCTCCCACTTGTTGTTTTCTTTGCTATGACAATGAGAACTATGAACTCTCATTCACAGACCCAGGGAAGCAATGCCCATTTCCTCTTTGCACCAAGAGAACTTCATAACACTCACAAACTTGTTCAAAGAGTCTGTTATGTTTTCCAATGTGTCTACTTTCTCCAACAACACCTTGTTTCTTTCCACCATGTCTCTCACGAAATGGTACTGTATATCAATGTGCTTAGTCTTTGAATGATAAGTTGGGTTCTTTGCCAGAAATATTGTGCTTTGATTGTCACAACTTATCTTCGTAGCTTTCTGCTCAAACTTGATTCTTGAACACAACCTTTGCAGCCATACTGCTTCTTTGTTTCCATGAGTGGTTGTCATGTATTCAACTTCTGTTGTTGATATGGATACAAACGCATGTCGCTTACTCATCCAACCGATTGCTCCACCAAACATTTTGAACACATCCATTGGTCAACCTCCATCGATCCATATCTTCAACCAAGTCGGCCTCAATAAAGCCATGTACATTTAATTCACTGTCACCTCCAGGTTTTCCTTGGTAGCATATATTATAATCTTTTGTGCCACACAAATACCTGAATACTCTCTTGACAATTTTCTAGTGCTCCTTCCCAGGTGTCGACATGTATCTACTCAACACTCCCACTGCATGGGCAATGTCTGGTCGAGTGCATACCATCGCATACATTAGCCTACCAACAACACTTGTATAGGGAAAATGTGCCATGTCCTCTATTTCCTCTTCTATCCTTGGACATTGTTCAACAATTAGCCTTACTCCCACATGAATTGGCACCTTTATAGGTTTGCAATCCTGCATTTTGAAATGTTTCAAAATTGTTTCAAAATTGTTTCAATATACTTCATTTTGTTCAACTAGAGATTTCTAGTTGCTCAATCTCTCTTAATCTCCATCCTCGGAATGAAGTTCGTTGCACCAAGATTCTTCATATTGAACTTGGAGGATAGTTTTTTCTTCACCTCCTTTATTGGGTCCATGTTGTTTCCAATCAATAAAATGTCATAAACATACAATGCTACATATATGAAACACCCACCTTCTTCTTTGGAATATATGCAGTGATCAAAATTGCTTCTCACAAATCCCAAACTAAGGATGTATGGGTCGAAATTTTGGTACCACATCCTCGGTGATTGCTTTAGACCATAAAGGGATATTTTTAGTTTGCACACCAAACATTTCTTTCCCTTTACTACAAATCCTTCAGGTTGTTTCATGTAGATTTCCTCTTCTAGGTCCCCGTGTAGGAACGTTGTCTTCACATCCATCTGTTCTATTTCCATATCAAACGTTGTAGCCAGAGACATTAGTACTCTAATGGAAGTTAATTTTTCAACAGGGGAAGAAATCTCACCGAATTCGACTCCTTCGACTTGGGAATATCCTTTTTCTATCAGTCGAGATTTGAATTTCTTGACTTGATCTATTCATCTTCTTCTTGAATATGCATTTTCTACCGATAGGCTTTATTCCACTAGGTAATTCGACTAAATTTTGTGTCTCATTCTTGTGCAAGGATTCCATCTCTTCGACCATGGTGTCCTTCCAAATTTTTCCCTTTGCTGAGTCGACTACCTCCCCGATCGACTTGGGCTCGTCGTCGGTGGAAGTTGACAAAAATGTGGAACAAAATTCGGGAGGACTATTCCTTTCAATTGGTTTTCTTACACTTTATGACCTCCTCACAATCACGGTCAATTATTCCACCTCTTCTTCTAATTCAGTCCACTCATTTAAATTATCTTCTTCGTTCCTCAGTTCAAACCGCACCTGCTCTGAACTATTCTCGGTTTGAACAATTTCTTCATGCTCAGACTTACTTCCGACTTCTCTGAAGACCATATCTCAAATATACATTATTTTCCTTGATGCAGGATCCAAGAGCTTATATCCTTTCATTCCTTCTTTGTATCCAATGAAAATACACTTGAATTCCTTATTGTCCAGCTTGCTCCTCTTTTCCTTGGGAACATGCACAAATGCATCACAACCAAATACTTTGAGATGTGAAATGGAAGGCTTCTTCCTTGACCATACCTCATGCGGATTCGTGTCGACTAGTACCGACGAAGGAGACATATTCAATAGATATTTTTCAATGTCGACTGCCTTTGCCCATAATTCTTGTGTGATCCCAACACCACTGAGCATTCTCCTTTCCTTGTCCATTATTGTTCTGTTCATTCTCTCAACAACTCCATTTTGTTGTGGGGTATATGGTATAGTATTTTGGTGTGCTATGCCACACTGCTTGTAGAATTAATCAAATTCTTTTCCACAGAATTCACCACCGTTTTCAGTTCTCAACACCTTAGTATTCTTATCTGTCTAGTTTTCTATAAGAGATTTAAACTCTTTGAATTTCTCGAAAACCTCTAATTTATTCCTCAAGAAATATATCCATGTCTTCTTGGAAAAACTGTCTATGAAGGAAACATAATACAGGGATTCACCAAGTGAAGGCACTAAAACAGGTCCAAACACATCACTATGAACCAATTCTAGAATCCCATTTTCCCTTGTCGCTCCATATGGGAACCTCACCCGATTTTGTTTTCCATATATACAATGTTCACAAAAGTCGACTTCTAAATTACATTCAGGAAAGTATTAGACCATACCTTTTTTATGCATAGATCGAAGTCATTTTTCTCCTATGTGTCCCATCCTCTTGTGTCATAGCATGGTCGGGTCGAATTTATGATGACTTGTCGAGTCAGTTTGAATCAACTCAGCCCGAGTCGAGTCGAGTCGATTCAAAGTTGATTTGACTTCATGAACATCGATGTTGTTTCATCCAGTCAAGTCGACACTCCCTAGTAACCTGTATAGGGTTCCAATCTGAACTCCTTTCATTAATACCATCGTACCTCTGACCATCTTGCACAAATACTTCTGAAATAGAGTGTGCACCCCTGCATCACTCATCTTGCTGACAGATATCAGGTTTCTTTCCAAACCCAAAATCTGTAGCAGACCTAGAAGGGTTCTACTCCTCCCATCCTGCAGTATCAATCGAACTCTTCCTCGTCCGAAAATTTTGGTTATCGAGTCATCCCCCAAGAATATGTCTCCTCCTTCATATAGTTCATATTTGTAGAACCATTCTCTATGTGGTGTCATATGATAAGATGCTCTTGAGTCGATTAACCAAACATCTTGATCTGACTGTGTACTAGTCGACGCCAAGTAAACATCGCCTCCTTTATCTAGAGTCATCTTTATCTTAGTCGACTGCTTCTCGTTTGATCCTGTAATGACTTCCATTGCCTTCGAATTGCATTCCCTTTTGTAATGCCCAACTTTACCACATTTCCAGCATCTTTTTGCCGATTGAACTGGGGATTTATATATACCCTTCGACTTAGACTTTCTACTGGAGAATTTTCCTTTATCTCTATCAACCGACCGACCTCTCACCACTAATGCATATTTGATCGATCCTTCCATGTTCTTCCTTCTCATTTCTTCTGACAGTAGAGATGCAACCATGTCTTCTAGCACTAATGTGGTTGTATTACTCCGTATATCCACGACTAAATTATCCCAGGAGTCTGGAAAATAACATAATAGGATAATACATTTCTCCTCCTTGGTGATTTTAATATCCATAGACGATAACTTGCTTATAATGGCATTAAACGCATTTAAATGCTCAATCACCAAACTATCCTCACTCATCCTCAGAAGATACAGTTTCTTTCTGAGAAATAACTTATTTACCATGGATTTCGACTAGTACAAGCTCCCCAACTTGTCCCACAGTTTCTTGGTCGATTCTTCACCTGAGACATTCAACAGTATCGAATCTGCAAGACAAATTTGAATCATACTCCTTGCTCTTCTCTCGAGTTTCTTCCATTCTTTCGTTGATATACCTGTCAACATGGTACCTAGACAGACTATTGTCCATTGTTCTCGATCTACAAGGAGATCTTCAATTTTAAGCTTCCAAAGCTCAAAATTTTGGTCATTGAATTTTTCGATCTCTATTCTCGAGCTGCCTTCCATTCTTTAACATGATCTATTAAATATTTATGACTTAAGACTCTTATTGAACCTAGGGTTTAGCTCAGATCCAAGTTTGTTAAACCAAGCTCTGATACCACATGTTAGGAAATGAGGAACACTTCCACGCTAAACCTAGTAGAAGAGAGGAAGAAAGATTTAATCAATAAAGTAAATGACAAAGCAAACATAGTACATAGAGATTTTACCCTGGAAATCCAAACCAGGAAAACCATCATTCCTTAAGTGTTATGCTCTCTTATTGTCTTATTCATTCAAAATAAAAGGTTACATGTCTAACCTTGGTCCACACCTAAGACACAATCGACATCATAACCTCTTGATTTTCACAAGAACAACCCTGTATCCAATTTGGCTTACATATATATGACCAACAACCTCTAAAACGATTTCTCTAAAGATTTTATTTTACAACATTACAACATGCCTTCTTTATAGGCTTTATAGTAGGCAAAACCCTAAACAAAAGGTTCCCAAAAATGGTTACCGATCCACACAAATCATTGGATACAAATTCCCTGAATCTCAAGATTATGTTACAGTCGACTACCAAGTCGGATTACCCGTCAACTATTAATCATCCTTCATTGGTTTCCACATGCTCGCATGTTGACGTCTTGTCGGTTGACCTCTTCGACTTGTTTTCAATGTCTTTACCACATCGAACCACCCTGACCTTCGAATTCAAATTTACCCATTTGAACCACCTCGACCTTCGACTTGTTGTCGATCCACCTCGAATTCGACTGTCAATCGATCCACCTCGAATTCAACTTTCACTGCAAAGAATATAACAACCCAACACTTGGGAGGATAACCTCTGCTCTAGGAAAAACTTCAAACTATGGTGATTTGTTTTGATCTAAAAACGACGAACCAATAGATATGGTCTCCAAGTGTGCACCGCATGGAGAATGACCATCATTTCCTTTTCATATGTAGATTTTCCCAAATTGCGGCCACTCAAAGCCTAGGTAGTGAAAGCAAGAGGGCTACCATCTTGTGTGAGAATTGTGTCAATACCAGTGCTTGAAGCATCCGATTCCACCACAAAAGTTTTGTTGAAGTTAGAGGCTGCTAAGACGGGGGTAGTGCACATGGCATGATTTAACTTTGTGAATGTCTGTTATGTTGTCTGTGTCTAATGAAATGCATTCTTTTTTAGAAGGTATGTCAATGGATTGACAATTTTTCCATAATGGTGGAAAAATGTCCGGTAATGTGTTGTGAGGCCTAAGGAACCCTGAAGGTGCTTCAAGGTCGTGGGTCACGACCACTCTTGCATGGCTTGAATCTTTTTTGGGTCCACCCTTATCCCCTTACAAAGGTGACATATTCTTTCTTGCCATGGTGTTTTGGGGATTCCCAAAGCCACTTTCACTATGCAACTCATGAGAATTAGTTCTTATTTTATCAATATTGATTCTCTTCTTTACTCTAGTCAAAGTAGAGAGACATTTTTGATCTTCAAGGTTAGGGTTAACCGCCTCCTTATAATATCTTTATTTTATTTTATTCTCTAATTATTTATCATGCACCATGTAGATTCTCCTTAAATTTAGCTTGTACAATATTTTTAATATCATTGGATGCAGAATAACTTCTTCTTTTATTCCCCAATGATTTAGCCAAGACTTGGCATCATTATGCCATCCCCCTTCAACCATTGGTAATTTTGGCTAGAGTTTGAAGCAATTTTGGCGAGCATCTTGTCATCCATGTTGTTTATCTTGTTCTTGTACATTAAGTACCTAATCATAGCTATACTCTCAATAGGAAGGATAGGATAGGGTGTATTGTCCTTAATTTTGAGATTATAAGTTATAAAAAACATAATTTTTTTAAATGTAATAAATCTTGGATAAAAACCATTTATACTAATTTGTCGATTAGAAAAAAAATAAACAATAAACATTCATTTTAAAAATATTTGGTTATATTTAATAAATATTTGAGTAAAACAAATTGATATTAATTAAAAAATTAAGAATGTTATCATTGTGATAGAGTGCATTTCACAAACAATGTAATTCCTTTCTCAGTGGAGAGAGAGTTGACACATGACATTTAAAAAATATTAATAACAAAAAAATTATTTTAATGTGTGTCATAAATAAAATATTTCAACATTCACCTTAAGTAAAATATTTTTATATCAAAGTTTTCATCTCTAGGACTGGATTCCTTTCTACTCATAATAGATCATGGTTCTCTCTTTCTATATATATAGAGAGAAAGAGAGAACCATTGTAGACTCTTGATCTATTATGAGTAGAAAATAATCCAGTCCTAGAGATGAAAACTTTGTTTTAATTGGAAAATTTTGATAAATGTTTGCACTTCCACATATTTGATCCCTCAATACATGAATACATCATAGATTAGAAGATGAAACTATACTAATTATATGATCAGCCCATATATAATGAGAAAAGCATGACCATATATCAATTAAAGAAGCATGTATCAATGGGAGGCTAATTGATTTGAACATGAATTCATATTATCATTTAGATAATTGTGTGACCATGAATAAATTTGATAAGGCAATGCTTATGAGCAAGGTTTCAAATATTCATTTTTAATAATAAAAATATTTAGACAATTTTGTGATAGCAAATAAATTTGATAAGGCAATGTGTACGAACATCAATTTAAACATTGTAATTTTGTGAGAATGGTTAAATTCGTTAAGGCAGTGCACATGCTATTTTTGCATTCAGTGAACTTAGATTTAAGTAGATGCCAATATATGTGAAAAAACTCAACTTGGATGCGATCCACTAGTGGTTTTGGTTTAATTGAAAATCGGGATCAATGTAGCTCTCAATGCCATGATTGTGGGCGGGCTACACTGATAAAGGATTTGTGATCAGAGCTGATTGCATAGCATGTGCCCATAAATTGTCGGTGGTTAAAAAAATCTGAACTGTGGCACTGCAAGTAACAAAATGAAAAAGAGAAGTTTAAAGGTTAAACACCATGTGACAAGCCTACCATCCTCGACCATACCAGTGCTTGATATAATTACATGTACTTATACCATCTCAGACAAGCTCGGCATAGATACAGCGTATCTCTGGAGAAAAAATAATTTAATCAATTTTATATCGTTTTATCCACCACAGTAGCGCGTCGCCTCCACGTGAAAGCTGCAAATCTGATAAATGCATCATGATGCAACAATCCCCCAGCATCAGACACGCCACAGGCTTTAACTTCAATGCTTCAAAATTCAACATAAATAGCCCACCCTTCCTACCAAATATTCATACACAGAGTTCCCTCTCAGATTGCAGTGTGGAGTAATAACAGAAGCAGCTAATTCTGTAAAATGGCACGCTTACAAGTTCTCGCAGTTTTGATCGTTGTAGTAATTTTTGCGCAGTGGACGTATGAATGCCAGGTAATCACAGTGGTTATGAAAGCAAGCTATCAGATTTTTGTATAGTAGATTGTTAATGTTATTGGATATTTGATTAGTTTTATACGGATAAATTTTTGGTCAAAATTTTGAAATTCTGGTTTAGGTTTTTGAATTTTGAAATTCTAGTTTAGGTTTTCGTTTAGGTTTTTGAATGAGATACACTCATCTAAACCAAAAAACTTACTACGTACCTAATCATGCACCTCATGTGAAAAAATATCTCTTAGATTTCCAAAAAAAAATGTTAGATACTAACCTGATTCAGAAATGTAATCTATCCAAAAAGAAAAGAGTAATTACATTAGTATATATGGACTTCAATCAGTATAATGATCGATTGAAAATTTGCATATTGCAGGCAATTAACTCCGACGTAGATTCTATTGAATTCAACTCCCAGAAAGTAAGTTCGATCATTGCATTTTTTTGCTGTTAGTTACAATTGAATCTACAGAGGATGGATAAGTATTCTGATTCTGCATTTTGTTTCTTACACAGGTGCCTTCTTTCAAGCGCCTTCATCGTTCAGGTCTGGCATATATATAAACTTGTAGATACAGATTGTTCACTGATATCTATCCTGTAAATCCTAGTCTTCAATCGAGGAATCTGATACATTTTTTTTTTCCATATTTGATTGTACGTACAGAGTGCCCGTCTGAATGTAAACGCAGATGTTCAAAGACAAGGAAGACAGCCTGCATGGACTTCTGTCAGTACTGCTGCAATAAGTGTCTGTGTGTTCCCCCGGGCACTTATGGGAACAAGCAGGTGTGTCCTTGTTACAACAACTGGAAGACCAAGGAGGGAGGACCCAAATGCCCTTAAGAAAGGGAGGGTGTGAGGCCGTTTTTTACGTCAACTGGGAGAAATAATTCTGTGTGAAATCATCCTTGGAATGGATACATTCATGGGATGATTGGCCCAATCTACAGGATGAAGCTTTCCTCTCACTCAGTTGCCTTGTTAGCTCTTTGATTGGATACATTTATCAGAGATTCAATTATCACTTAGTTGCCTCAATAGATGTCAAAACTTTGAATGGATGGATATTGTTACTATTTGATTTTAATAGTCTATTGTGAATCGATCGAAAAAGGACAAAACAAAATTCAAAATTAAATCTTAAGATGGAAAATCTATTTTTTAATTAATTTATTCTGTTACAACTGACATGGATGAAAGTTAATGGTTAACTTCCATGGATTGACTATGTTATATACTAGTTGGATCAAAGTTAATGGTTAACTTCCATTGATCGACCATGTTATATGTACTATTTAATTAGATGGACTATGGTTGACTTTTATTTACTTTGTTCCAGAGTTAATTTCTATTTACTTTGCTCCATATTTATTGGATGGACTAAATATTTAATTACCAATTAAATAAGTATGGATTAATGTAAAATTTCTTATGTTAAAAGCATTCTTCCCTATTTAACACATAAGCTGAAAAGGTTCAATATCTTAATGGTATTGACAAAGAAACTATAATCCGAACATCTAAAACGAAATGGGTGCCAATGGGCCATCACAATAGAAGGAGAAGAATAAACCGGATCTGACAATGTCTCTGTGACTGGTGGCTAAGCCAGGCTGATTGGTGTTGTAAGCACAGATCTCGAGGTGGGTGATCTGCTTACAACTTTGTTGTACAATTAGCATACCCCGAAAGTTAGAAAAGAGAATGTCAAATAATTGTTCTTGATTACGATGCTTAAAGATAGCAGGTGTTTCTTTTGGATGATAGATGAATAATCAATAGAAAATTCATTCATTTATTCAGCTATTTTTACACAGTGCCTTAAAAAATAAAATTTCAACCAGTTAATTATAAATGGATGTATTGTGGGAGGAATGTTAGTTTAAGATAGAATTGGAGATGGGATCAATAAATTAAAGTGCACAAAAATCAAAGATGGTATAGTGTATATAGTGACCCAAAAAATAAGATTTCAACTAGTTAATCATAAAGGGACTGATGGTGGGAGGAATATTAGATTAAGAGAGAATTTGAGGGTGAGTGTGCCCACATTGTAAGTCGGGGGGAGTTGAACTCGAAACCTCATGGAACTTCATTTTCACGCACTTGCCAATTGAGCTGCCCCCGGGAGCCATTTAATGACAATGTTGTCATAAGTATGAATTGACATTAAATTCCCCTCCAAATGAAATTCTTTTAATACCCATGGGACTATTTGATGATTCTCTTCCACTTAAATTAATACCCTTAACTCTTTAGTGAGAAATGGAATCCTAACAACTTGACTAATCATAATGCCAAAAAAAAGCAAACCTACATCATTTTAAAGAAATTATCTTTTAGCATGTGGAATCTTATTAAGATGGTTTGTAGAGAAAATACAAAACTTGCTCTACCTACATCCATGTATCCCTCATCAAGTTATCAAAAAATATTGTCATTTAAGACATCTTATCATGATCCAATCTCATTCTATTTTAGGAAGGTTGTGTAGAACCTCAACACACTTAAGATGAATTGATTGAAAATGTTTTCCATTATGTTTAATATCACCCACATTTAACATATAATGTTTAATGCAGTAAATCTTAAAAAAACATGTTAGAGAAAAAAAAATCAAAACAGGGGGAAAGTCTCAAAAGATTTGGGTTAATCATTGATATAATCATGGGTGTAGAATAAACATTTATGTTGTAAACAAACTTTTACATTGAGGTTGTTGGAGAAATTTAATGAGTGTGTTGTTTAGTTAGTTTCTCAAAGTTAGAATGTGAACATATGGCTAACTTAACCAACCAAGAAGAGATCACATGTTGTGTAATAGTCTACTTAATCTAATGGCCTTGGAGCCCATAGTCGTCAATGTTTGATACTTTATTTATAAGAATAGAAAAATTGCCTAAGTCTACAAATGACTAAAGTGAACCTAACAATGTTCTTATTTTACATATATACTTTAAATGGTAATGTTGTGATTAGTAATACGTGTATGAGATGTTTGATTAATGGTCAAGAATTGAACCTTAGATATATTTAACATTACATATTATATTAATATTTTATAATATCTTAATAATGGAGTTCCATCCACACTGTAACAAGTCAGTGGATGAAGGCAAGGAAGCCTTCACATTGAGAGGAACTCGTGGGTAGAGATAGGAGGATAGGTGGATAAGTACAACAGGGGATTTGCAAACACGGATGGTAAATGTTGATTAGTCTTGGGTGATAGAAAACAAGGGTGATAAAGGAAACACATTCAACATAATTAATTGAACACCAAAGCCATAAATTGACACTAAAATTTAGATCAAATAGTTGTAAACAACGCAAAAAATAAGATTCCCTCTTAAAATAAAATATTTGGTCCACAATTTATTGGTCTAGACTAAAATTATTCATTTGCAAACAATATAAATTGAAATCTCAAACTTTCCTTAAGGTATCGATTCATAAATCTTGAGTTCAAGTCCAAATTACCATTTATCTTTACTATCGTTGTTTAGTGTCTATGTCTTAATTAGGAAACAAAATACAACACATGGATGTGTTAAACTATGCTATGGAGAATATACAAGAGATAAGAAAGAGACGCTGAAAGAGAGATCTATTATATTAATATGCATCAAATGACATAAAATGGTGTTGTATATATCTAACAAGTTTCGTTATTCCCATTAAGAACTACTCACCTAATTTAATAATTACATTAACACTAATGTCATTTATTACATATGACTTATGTTTAATTTATGATATTACATCATTACTTTAATACATTTGTTACTAATGAAATAAACACTACAATATCTAACACCCCCTCTTATGTTTATTTCATTTTCCACAACTCCTAACATCTCTTAAAAAAATTCAAACTTATCTCTATTGAGAGTTTTTTTGAAGATGTATGCCAGTTGATCTTGGGCCTACAACAAATCAACTATATATCTATACTTTGTATTTGTTCTATGATATAGTGATGTTGAATTTCAACATGTTTTTCTTTCAAATGATTAAACTGAATTCTTCCTCATTGTGATGGCACTTTGGTTGTCACGATGTAAAGTTGTAGGTTGCATTTGTGGAAGCTTCAAATCACTTAAAATTATATGTAACCACAATCATGCTTGACAAGTTTTTTTAATGACTACTTTGTATTTGATTTCTATTGTTGAAAGCTCTACCAAATGTTACTTTTTACGTGTCCATGAAAGAACTCCACTACCAAGGGTAAAATCATAATTTGTTGTAGATTTCCTTTAATCTGTATCACCTACCTAGTCTGCATCTGAAAATCCTTTCAACACAAAGTTATCATTCTTCTCTAGTAAAAGATCGAACTGTGAAGTACCTTTGATATACCTAAGTACTCTATTTGCTACATTCCAATGTGTTTCCCGAGAACGGTTTAAAAACCTTGATAGCATTCCAACTACAAAAGTCATGTCTAGTTTAGTTGTAGTAAAATAGATAAATCCTCCTACAAATTGATGATATAACAATTCATTAACTACCTCAGATTCATCATCTTTCGAAACACTTTAGGTTTATATCGATTGGTGTTTTATTGGGATTACAATCTTCAATTATGAACTTTTTCAACAATTCTGAAGCATACTTTGCCTGTGAGATGGAAACACTATTTGGTTGTTGCCAAACTTCAATGCCCAAATAATAATGTAATAATCCCAAGTTAGTCATATCAAATTATTTGCAAAGACTATTTTTTTCTCCCTAAATCAAGTCATCATTACCACCTATAATGATTAAGTCATCAACATATACAACTATAATGATAATTTCTGCACGTTTTTTTTTAATACAAGTTAGGATCATAATCACTTCTTTTGAAACCTTTTGATTTAAGATATTTATTAATATTTCGAGGGGCTTATTTTAATCCATATAAGGCCTCCACCAACTTACATACTAATTTTTATTTTCCTTCAACTACAAATCCATTAAGCTCCTCCATATACACTTGTTCTTGCAAATCATCATTTAAGAATGCACTTTTAACATCCATCTTGTGTACCCACCATCCAAATTGTGATACAAGAATTAGCAACATTCTAATTGTGATTAATTTTGCAATAAGTTTGAATATTTTCTCATAATCTATCTCTTCCTTTTGTGAATATAATTTTTCCACGAACCTCAATTTACATTTATCAATAGAACCATTTGATTTGAACTTTATGCGATATACCCATTTACAACCTATTGATTATTAGTTGGGGGTAATTCAACTAACTTCCAAGTGTTTTTTCCATCAAAGCATCATGTTCTACTTGCTTTGAATCTCTCTATTCTTACTTCTGATTTGTTTCATTAAAAGACATTGAATCATGAGAATGCACAACTTCACTCATCAAAGAAATATTTCCCTATTGTGGTGATTTTGACCTTGTTCTTCTCTCACCTTGTTGTATCTCATCTAACCTTGCATCTTGAAAAGTTCGATAGAACCATTTTGGCATTTTTTAGACTAACTTTCATTTTAGAGACCGATTTTTCCTCTTCTCTTATACACCCCTTATGTAACAAGAGTTTTAATTCAAGCTATGTATTATCACTCTACAAAACTTCACTTTCCCATTATGAGGTATGTACATGTGGGAGTCTCTAATAAAAAATTACATCTCTACTTATAACAACCTTTCTATTTGCATGATCATATAACTTGTATGCATTAAATTCAACGATATACCTAATAAATATGCATTTCCTACTTTTATCCTCTAACTTATGTCTATATGTTTCTTGAACATGTGCATATATCAAATAACCAAAAAAATTGAAATCGGTTTCCTCTAGTTTCCTCCTTGACCAAGCTTCATAAGGGGTCCTACCATGAATCACCTTTCTCATACTACTATTTAACAAAAATACCATTGCATGGACTACTTCAATGAAAAACTGATCACTAAGATGACACCCATTCAACATGCACCTAGCCATCTCCATAATTGATCGATTCTTCCTCTATGCTACCCCATTTTGCTATGGTGTTTTGCCAACAAAAGTTTGTCTTTGAATACCATGATGACAACAAAAATCACAAAATGCATGTGATTCATACTCACCTCCTCTATCACTCCCGAACACCTTAATGCGCTAACCACTTTCATTTTCAACAATAGCCTTGAATTGATTAAAAATTGCAAAAACATTAGATTTGTTCTTCAAAAAATATATTCATATTTTTCTTGAAAAATCATCAATGAATGTTACAAAGTACTTAACACCTCCAAGGGATTGGGTTCTCATCGGACCATAAACGTCACTATGAATTAATTCAAGTACCTGAGTTGTTATGGTTTTGTTGTTATCAAATTTGAAAAGATGTTGCTTCCCTACTAGACATGTTATACATACACCTTTATCTTCCTCATGTTAGTAAATCCACTCATCGAATTATGTTTATGAAGCAACTTCAAATAAAAGTAGTCAAGATGACCATATATTTCATGGCATAATTGATTTTTTAAAGTAGAACATGTAAAAAAAACATCTTGTTACTTTGGAATACCATCAAACATGTGCATATTATTACACTGCAATGCTCTCACAATGATGTTTGTAGGTATGGTTTTTAATCAAACACAATAGTCTATTTTTCATCAATAATTTTACTAATGGAAAGAAATTTTGTCTTTGTTGGGCAGGTATTTTTGGGAAAAGAACGGTGAGAAGAGGTGAGGTATAAGGAAAAGGGGCACAATCAAGAAGATCAAGAAAGAAGAGAGAAGAAAGAGGAGAAGACGGGGGACACGAAAGAACAGCTAACACAAAATACGGGAAAACCAGTCGGGCATGAGCTATATCTAGATCATAATGATTTGTCACCATCCGAGCATGAGTGGTAGCCAACTCATTATGAGCTGGAAAAAAAACTTGAAGAAAAGGCATAAAGGATGAAAAATACTTGCGAAGTCAGGGAGATTCAGGAACATCTGAGAGGATTCTCAGTGGTGGTTGTTGATGTAGGATATTGTGTGTGTAAAGAAGCTACCAATGTAAGAAGAGTATTTTGTATATTGAACATCCATTGTAGCGCAGAGAGCAAGAATAATGCCATAAATATAATAAAGAAGCAAATATTTTGTGGATGTAGCCCAGGAGGGGGTGAACCACGATAACTCTGTCTAATTGTGTTGTCGAATGATTATTCATGTATGTATTGTGATAATTCTTGCATTTACTATGTATGAATGTTTATCTTTGTTCATATTGTCGATAGATTCATGCGCAATAGCTTTAATTGTATGTGTAACCACTAAGTGACATGAATATGGACTGATATGCATATAGAATTAAATAATGAGGATAGGTTAAATAGGATCTAGTGTGCGAAAGGATCATGTAGATAGGACAGAGAGTGTCTCCCTTCTTTCCCTCATCGCTTCAGAATCTTGGTTCCTGCAGTCCCCATAAGGATACCTCAGGTGAGACTTCACCTTCTTGCAGGTGATGGCGAAAGGGTCAGTATCTGTAGGGTTTTGTTGGACTAAATACCTTGAACCCTGGGTCTTGAACCTATCTACATGCGTGCCAACAAATGGTTTTCTTACCGAGACCTGGAAGTTGGAAGTGAGAGATTGTTTTGGAGACCAACGAGGAAGGAGATAACTGAATGGTTGAAACAAAAAGAACAAGAATTTTCTTAGAAGGAGATTAAAAACCCTTTCTTAACTAATAAGCAATGGTTTTAAAGGTATGTGTACACAGACTTGCATGAGATCTTTTTTGGTGAATTTCCTAATATTTTAGCAGAATGGTTGGAAAGATTTGTGGAAAATACTAGTAGAAATAGACCAACTGTGCCAAATAATTGGACTCTTGAAGTAGTGAGACGAGTGGACTCAATAGACAATAGGACATCCCGTGCAGTGGAATTTTGGTTGGATAGTATATTAGGAGGCTACGTAACACAGTTTTCCATACACTGTACCCAAGATTACAATGTCGTAGAAAGAGACTTCTTTAAAGGTCTGCGAGGAAGATTCTTAAAATCGTTAGCTACCGTGATAAATATGTTTCTATGTGACATGGAATTCATGATGATGTAGTCAGACAGCTAAATAATTTTGCACCTAACAAAGGGACTGGGGTTTTTGGCCAGGAGATGACCTGAGGGTAGGAAAAATGGACAAAGGAAGGGAAGACTGAGAATGCAGGAGAAAGAGGAAGGGATATCAGAAGGAGAAGACAAATTTGGAGTTCTGTGCAGTGGGAGAAGGTACAAGAAGTCGAGAACTGTGGTTGAAGAGAGAGATCAATGTAGTGAGTACCCGGAACATCACACAAATATATGTATCATAGAAGTACAACCGACAGAGGGAGAAGAAGAAGATATCAAGTTCAATCCAGTGATAGAGGAACCGATAAGTCCTTCCCGAGTCGAGTCCTGGATCGAAACAACAACCTCGTGTGTGTCACCTGAATCTGAGACAACGTTTGAAGACCTTTCTAGAGCACTTATAATCAATAGAGGAAGTTAGAGCAATAGTAATTAGAAAAATAGTAGTAGTACAATTAATCAGAATACACTAGTATCACCAGGAAGGGGTCCTACACACAACAATATGGCAGGAGTAGATAATACACTCAAATTATCGAAGTTCAAACGAATTGGATCTGAGGACCCAAAAAAACACTTGTTCGTATGTGAAGCCATCTAGACTGCAAAGAATGTCCATGATGATGACGCAAAGATCGCACAATTGGAAAAAAACTTTAGACGCGTGCTAGTTTGGTACATGAAGCTCCAAAGTACCACAACACCAGGCCAAACAAGGACTTTAACAGAGATTACACAAGCATTATTAAAGGAATTCAAGAAACCAAAGTCTGAATCGCAATACATTACTGAACTCAAGGAGATCAAACAAGTACAAATTGATTCAGTATGGGAGTTTGATCATAGGTTCAAATAGGTGATGGGGAGGTTGAAATTTCAAATACCCGATCAACAACATAGAGAATGGTTTATTGCAGACTTGTTACCTCACTTTCACAGTCCTTTAATACATCAAAAGGTTACATCGCAGTCCTAGGCACTAAAAATTGTTATGAAACTAGAAGCCTCTCCGGTTGGAGACAACAGTGGAATGGTGCATATGCAGAACCAATTAGTTGCATTGATGATTCAATTGGCATAAATAACAAAATGGGAAAGAGAAACAAGAATAGGTTTGGTGCACCAAATACAGGACTGAAGGTCACCACAAAGACGAATGTCCAGCCTTTTCCCAATACTTAGCAGCTGGAGCACCAAACCCACTACCAGGAGGAGGATACTACGAGATATGCAAGAAATGGGGACATAACCCCCATGAGTGCAAGCTATTACAAAAATATCAGAGTACCCTAAGAAGATTATTCTATATTTTTTGCAAGTCAGTGGGACATGAGGACAAGGATTCTCGAGCATTTGATCTGATGAGGGAGCGCACATCATACATGTCCAGAATTAAGGAAGAGAACATTGTGACAGAAAGGGGGAGGGAAGTATAATACTCCAAGATGATTTAATCAAGGAAACCAAAGAGGATTCGGTTGGGGTCGAGGTAGAAAAAACTTCTGCAGAGGAGGACAAGCCCCCAAAATATGCTATAATTGTAACCAACCAGGACATCTAGCACGGGATTGCCAAACTCCCTGCAAAATATGCACTTATTATCGGGCATTAGAACATGCGACAAAGGACTGTCCACAACTACTAGAAAAATGGCAGGCCATAAAGAATCAAAACCAAAACCTGAACATTCAAAATATCCTAGTTGAGATAAGGGACGAAGGACCCAAACTCACAGTCGTTACACACAGAGGAACCAAAACAGAGACATATGCAACCAATGGAGGGAAACGTGATGAGAAATGAGTAAAGAAGTCAGCAGTACATGTACCCACATTCGACCCATGAGACGAAAAATGAACCTATAAAAGGATGAGGGAGGAATTGTTGCGACAAGAATTGGAAACATCAACATCATATGTACCATATATGCTTGATAGGCTTCCCACCGATGATCAGGCCATGACCCCACTCGAGAAGGTAAGCACCTTAGGAAAAAAAATTAAAATTTTCCTAGAGTTCGTCGAAGATGAAAAGGCATTGCATACATTATGATCCATGATCAATCATTGTGCTCAAGGAAAGGCAACCCCTATGGAAAAGAAAGTAGTGAACCAACTACCATGCAAGAAAGAACCAACAGAGAATTCAAGTTCATTGCACAGATTGGAGCATACGACATAGACAATGTAATCTCAGATTTAGGGTCCGATGTGAACGTGCTACCTAAGAAGACATGGGAGATGATGGGGAAACCAAATTTAGTGTGGTCACCCATCCAATTGAGACTAGCCAATTAATACAAAATAGTACCTATTGGCATACTAATAAGAATACCTGTGAATATAGATGGAGTGTGCAACATCGCAGATTTCAAAGTGAACGAGATTGTGGACGATAACCAACCATACCCAGCGTTAATGGGATTGGAATGGGTCTTCGATATTAAATCCATTATCAATTTTAAAAGGAGAGAGATGATATTTGAAGTAGGAGAACTGAAAGTTACTGCACCCTTAGACCCAAAAGAAGGAAGGAGGTACATAGAACCAACAAAGGGTGATGAAATTGATAACATGTACAACATGACTACAAGGATGGATGATTATGTTAACTCCACCACATACAATGCACTGAGTTGGAGAAGCATCAATTCATGCACATCAGATTCAGAAGAAGGTCTGGAAAATTGGCAGCAAAGAATGCATGAATTCTCAACACGACGATGCACGCACATGACCAAATCAGTATGTTCGATTGGAATAGAATTGTGCAACCCGCCTAAGTATGGCGAGTCAACATATATAAAAAAATGTGTACATACATTCGAGGCACATGTACCGAAGCAATAGAGGCTACTAGCGTTGGACATTGTATTTAAAGCCACCTCGACAAGATGGTGGGCAGCACACAAAGAAAACATGGAAGACTAACAACAATGTAGGAGACTAATCCAGATAGAATTCAATACTAAGGAGGGAGATATGACATAGAAGTGTATCGGGGAAGGAAACCCAACAGATCATGTTGCACATTGTGAAAAAGCATGGAAATCAATCTCAAGGAAAGAATGGACACACGGGTTCATACATACCCTGGATACCATCCCAAAGAACTAGTACCTAGAACTAGAGATGCACATAAATATAGCATAATGGGATTACATAATTCAAAGGTTCTAGGCAACATTTATCTTTTAGAACGATTTGCCCCTCATAAGTATAACACTACAGGCGATTCAACATAAAATCTATGTTGAAGCAGACTCAATGGAAGTAATATATGTATGTGGCGCACATAACGCCATTATGACAATTCACGTACTATTGGAATGTTACAATGTGACCCAGGAGAATCGGGACGAGGAAGATCCCTACAACATCCAAGTACCGAAAACAGAAGGGGAATGAACAGTTGAGGGACCAAAGATGGAATCTACAACATATGCACAACCAGTCAAGAAAATAAAAGTTAATATTGGGACAAAAGAGTGCCCTGAGTTTGCACAAATAGGAGACTGTTGGGATGAGGAAACCGTAGAAAATATAGTAGATTTATTACGCGAATACCAAGAATTATTCCCTACTACATTCTCAGTGATGAAATGGATAGTGTGCGAGCTAGGGGTGATGAGGATTCCACTGAAGCCATGCACTAAACCAGTGAAACAGAGACCCTAATGGTTGAATCCAAGATATAAAGAAAAAGTAAATGAGGAAATAGATTGCATGCAAAAGGAAGGAGTCATCGAACGAGTCGAGGAGTCAGAATGGATAAGTCTTGTGGTAGTGCAAGACAAGAAAATCAAAGAAATCAAAATCTACATTGAATTGAGGAAACATAATTATGTGTTCCTACACGATCCATTCCCAAATCCATTCACAAATGAAGTACTTGAAAACATAGGCGAACAAGAAACTTATTCATTCATAGACGATTTCTCAGGCTACCATCAGATAATAATTGCATAGGAAGATAGATACAAAACTACATTTGCGACAGAATGGGGAAGTTTTCAATACACAATAATGTCGTTTGGGTTAAAGAATGCACATGTGGTATTTTCAAGAGTAGTTGTTGCAGTGCTTAAGGAGTTTATTCACAAGTTTCTCGAAGTCTACTTGGATGATCAGACGGTATTTATCCTCTTACGAGATCATGTTGAATTGCTCAGATTGATGTTGGATAAGTGTAGACAACATCAAATATCCTTAAACCTAAAGAAGTGTATTTTTTGCGCACCATTTGGAATATTATTGGGACGCGTAGTATGAAAACAAGGATTGATAGTTGATCCCGCCAAGATTGTAGTTATTCTGGAATTACAACCACCCACATCAGTAAAGTAGTTATGTGCGACATTGGGTCATATCGGGTATTACATAAAATTTATCAAAGGATACGTGCAGATTACATCCCCAATGGAAAAATTATTGAAAAAATACACAAAGTTCCAATGGAATAAAGATTTCAAGAAAGGACTCAACACCCTAAAACAAAAGATAGTAATTGCGCTGATATCAATTTTCCCTGACTGGAACAAGGAATTTCATGTATACATGGATGCATCATTGATAGCATTGGGTGGGATCTTGTCACAGACAGGTGACAGAGACATAGACCACCTAATTTCTTTTGCAAGTAGGAAACTATCAACAACAGAGAAAAATTATACGACAACAAAATGTGAGGGATTGGCTATGGTCTATGCACTGCAAAAGTTCAGAAACTACTTACTAGGCTCACACTTTAAGATGTACACAGATCATTCTACGTTGATATATCAGGTCAACAAGCCAGTGTTGGGGGATAGGATTTGCAAATGTCTCTTATTGTTCCAGCATTACAACTTCGAAGTAGTATTAAAACCAGGTAAACTTAATGCAAGACCAAATCATTTGTTGCGCATACTATCGGGAAAAGAGGAAGGAAACCTGGACGATAGCTTGCCAGATGTGCAACTGTTTTTTATTAAGATGGTGGATGACTACTTTACAGAAATTGTACAGTTCTTAAGCACAAGGATGGCCCCCTCAGACATGATGGTCGCATAGAAAAAGAAGTTGGTAGTAAAAGATGTGTACTACCAATTAATTGCAAGAAGCTTACATAAACTAGGCTCAGATGGAGTACTGCGACATTGTGTAGTCGAACATGAAGACCAACTATATTGACAAAAGTGCACGATGGGATAGCAAGAGGAAATTATGCAAGAAAATCCACTATGCTAAAGGTCGTACGCACAGGGTTATGGTGGCATAGACTCCACAAGGACGCAAAGGAATATTGTCAAACATTCGATGTTTGTCAAAAGGTCGGAAAACCCTCTAGAACGGATGAGATGCCATTAGATACACAAGTTAAATTATAAGATTTTGATAAGTGGGATATCGACTTCATTGGACCAATAAACTCACTAACAAGATGATCATGAGCTAGGTACATCATTACAACAACATAATATCTAACTCGATGGGCAGAAGTCGTGCTAGTTATGGATTGCAGTGCAGAAACTGCGACACACTTTTTGTTCGAAAACATAGTAACTAGATTTGGATGTCCTCGAACATTGATGAGTTATCAAGGGATGCACTTCATCAATAAAACCATAGCAACCTTGACCGAAGAATTCCAAATCCACCACCAGAAGAGTACATCATACTACCCACATGCAAATGGCACAATGGAATCATTCAACAAAGTCCTAGAGAATGCAATAAAAAAAATATGCAATGTGGGAAGAGATGACTGGGACTTAAGAATCCTTGTGGTATTATGGGCATACATGAAAACCGACAAGAAATTGATAGGGAAAACATCGTTAAGGTTGGTATACGGACATGAGGCAACAATGCCGATGGAATTTATCATACCAAGCCTGCGCATCACAACTACCACAAATATGTCGGATTCAATCACAATACAGGAATGACTATCACAACTAGTCCAACTTGAGGAGGATAGATTTTCCACAGGGTTACATCTATAAGTGAAAAAGGAAAGGGAAAAATCATGGCATGACAAACACATCAAGTCGAAAAAATTCCAAGTAGGCAACTTGGTACTACTATATGATAGAAAATTTAGGCATCACCCAGGGAAGTTCGACATGCACTGGTTAGGACCATATGTAATCCAGGAGGTGACAGAGGAAGGTGAAATG
>ML838740.1:23342-43950 GCA_009831015.1 Picea engelmannii
TCATCATGAACATTGTCATTTCCCCAATAGCCAATCTATCTAGATTCAACAACTATAATTAAAAATGACACTAAGATTACATGAAAGAAAAAAAACATAAGAGATCTATAGTACAAATGACTCACCACATGTAGGAATATCATTGATCTTTTTCTTCATCCAACTCATCATATTCTGTATCATCATCTAGTATTTCAGAATCATTGTCGAATGGATTGGCCATATCAACATCATAATTTCTCATTTAATTTGCATTTTTTGTAAATCATCCATACTCATGGCACATGTTGCAATTGAAGGGAAACTGCTCATAGTCTAGGGGTTGAAGGAATTACCAATCTTCTAGATATAGCTTAATTTCTTCAAATAGGTTTGTTATCGCATGATTTGTACTTGTGCACAACCCAACACAAGTCCCCCAAACATGTGTAACTATGGAAAATCCTACCACTATAACTTTAGTAAGAAATTCCCTTGTTTTGGTGATGGAAAAGGTCCACCACAGGGGAGGCTTCCCCGACGACCTAAAGGGATCAAAGTAGCAACTTAAGTATCCAAACCTACCACCCCCTTTCTTGATCACCTAAAGATTAGTCTAAGTCAAGGTAGTAGAAGAAGATTGAATATGTTTGAGTACTTGCTCAAAACAATAAAACTTTATAGCATATATGTAATGATTTCCAAGACCAAACATGCAATAAATATCCCTTGAAGACACTAGATAATGAAAATTGCAATGGACGATATAAATTTGCAGCAATACAACAATCTTATAACAACAATATGAATTCGTAACAAAAGCAATAAAAATAGCTTGGAATCTCAACAACTGACCAAGAAAATTAAGCACACATCACATAGAACATTATCCAATTGCTTAAGAGAAATTTTGAGCAAGTTAAACCACCTTTACAAGGGTGTATGCATCGAATAAAAGTGTATTAAGATGGTTGTAGAAAACTTTTGCAACAACAAGAAGTTTACTAGTGAGTTAGTGAATGTTAGTGTTAGCAAAATTAATAGAAATCTTGAGAGAAATAAAAGAGAGTGTTTGTTTATCAATTTCACCATAAGAGAGCTATAAAATAAGTGCCTTTGAGGGATATGGAGTTTTTATAACATCAATATTGTTGTATCATGTTGTCATTGATGTCAAAGGGTTGATGTCTTGGCATAGTAATGTGTTTTGTATCATTGATGGATTATGTTGTCATTGACGTAATTGATGTCAAGTGGTTTGGTTGATAGGAAGAAGTTGTATCATTGATGTCATGTCATGGCTAATAAGAATTACCAAATGGATGA
This sequence comes from Picea engelmannii, assembly GCA_009831015.1. Lineage (NCBI taxonomy): Eukaryota > Viridiplantae > Streptophyta > Pinopsida > Pinales > Pinaceae > Picea > Picea engelmannii. Next base: position 24,648 of record ML838740.1, read on the forward strand.
ACTCCAAATTGGTCCCCTTATGGTGAAATCCATCATGGGAAGACACTTTGTGAGGTCCAAATGGTTAGGTGGTTGAACAATCCTAGCAGAGTGGTTAGGGAACCCAAGTTTGTTTAAGGAATAATGTTATGAATATCAGTGAATTTGTCAATGAGACTTTTCTAGATGGATAGTGCTCGTCATTCCATTTCTGGTGATATGTGGAACGTCACATAACTCCCCATGGTTAGAGAGTTATGGTCTTGTGAAGTTGTAAAACCCTCATGTGTTGTCTAGAAGCCCCTAAAAGGTCAAATAAGTCAAATTATTCTAGAAGCTCCTAGAAGAAGTTGACCAGTTAAAGTGGTTAGTCATGGGCTAAGTGGTTGCAACAAGAAAAAAAATAAAAATAAATTATTCTCAACTAGAAGTGGAGAATTTACTATTTGTAGCAAAGTGGGTTAGAAGTGGACAAAGTGTTTAGAAGTGGGTTAGCCCCAAAAGAAGGAAGTTGGTTGAAGTTGGTTAGATGATAACCCCTAGAGGAATATACTTGGAGAAGTATAAACAAGAGAGAAAGGGTCTCTTATGTGGGGATCTCTTGAGTATATTGAAGATATATTTTGGTGAAAGATTCATTGCAGGTACTCATGGATGCATCAAAAGTTCTGTAAGTTTGAGGTTTGAAAACGAAAGTTTTGAAGGTTCAGAAAACCCTAGTTTTCTGAAGCAGTACATAGGATGCAGTGGGCCAATGCAAATATGTACGCGGACTGAAGGAAATCAAGGCACGTACAGTTGGGAAAGGACATGAAAATCTTGAGTAAGTGTTGGTGTCAGGTTCCTGAAGTCTAAGGAAAGTTCCAGATCATCTTTCTACAAGTTCATATCTGCTACAAAGGTTTTGGTATGGGTACATATTGTCTTGATGTTTAGACTTTCTCATGGTATGGTGAATGCTTGAGGAATTCTTTGTATGGTTGTATTGATGTCTGAATATGGTAGCTGGTTGGTTGAGTAGTTTAGTTCTGATATGATTGAGAGAAATCTATGATCTGTGATGGTGTATGCATGAGGAGCATGCATAGGTTGTTGGATGGTGTAGATTTGTTTTTGGTTGTTATGGTATAGGTTGAGCAATGACAGTCTGATTGCATTGACAGGTTATTGGTGGATGTGATAGAGGCAGGAAGGGTTTAAAGGGAAGAAGTTGTGAAGTTTCAGAAACCCTAGTTTCTAAAGGTGTACGTAGGATGACATAGGGAAGGACACATACATACATGTGTTGCAACATAGGCAAATCGTGTACATATGCAAGTTGTAGTATAAATAGGTTGTGTACCTTTTGACAGATTGGTTTTTGTTCACAAGTAGGGTCTTGCACTTGATGATTGGATTTCTCACATTTTAGTTGGTGCTGAGATCTGCAAGTCGATTCTTGTATTGAGAGTTGGTTCTCTTTTGGAGTCAATAAACCACAAGGATTGTAGTTTGTAATACAAAAAGAAACTTATACATATATCTTGTGTTCCTTGTGTTCTTTATGATGATGGTTTATTGATGATGTTTGCTACTGAGATATGTTTACATACAAACAACTAGTTGTGAATGAAAGTAATAAATAATGAATAAATGGTGATTGTTACCTAAGGTGTTTGGTAAAGAAGTGAAAAATATCCCTACACTGATTCACCCCCCCCCCCTCTCAATGTGATTAGTGTGTCCAACAATTGGTATTAGAGCACGCCTTCACCATAAGCCTTACAAGCTTGAAGGAGATCCATGGACACACAAATGGATGAACATGTAGATGAAGTTCCCCTCTTTCATTAGAAAATTTAATCGATATGAAGAATAGAAATGAAATGGTTTTTGAAGGAAAAATGAGCATGTGTTTGGAACGCGGCTATTGGTGGATTAGTTCCCTTGAAGAATAAGTTAAAGTTTGCAACTCAAAAGGAAGAAAAGAAGAATAATGCAGTAGCACTCAAGACCATCTTCAATGGACTCTTAGATTTTGTCAAATAAAGCATAGGACCACATTCCTCTGCCAAGGAGCTATGACTGAAGCTAGAGAAGGTATATCAATGCAAAGAAGACAATTCCATCAAGGAAAATGAAGGTAAAGACTCTCCAAAATCCTCTGATTGCAATAATTGTAAGTGTGATGATGTTGAATATTCTCCCACAAGTGAAGAAGAAAACCTAGAAGTAGTTTGTGTAGAATCAACAAACAATTATCTTATATATGAAGAGGAAGAGTTGTTAAAGTTTAAAGAAATTGTTTTATCTGAATTAGATGATGTTATCATGGAAATAGTACATTATTCAATTGCTTTCGAGTATATTGAAAAATACACTAAGGAAGTCCTAGAAAAGTACCCAAGGCATGTAAGTTTTAAACCTACGAAGTAAAGCAATGCATATAGATTCTTAAGCAATAGAGAAATTAATCAATGGCTCATACACAGAGTACACAAAGATTTTATACTGGAAACCCTCAACCGAGAAAACCTTTCTTATTTTCATTATATCGAATTTCACCATTTTCCATACAATATATACAATGTTTTTAGGTATTCTGTAGATACCAAAACCCTAATCCATTAATACAGGATTAATTTACAAATCCGCTAAAAATAGCAAAAACCACCCAAAAAAAAAAAATCGGGGCGCTGCCCCGTTGCTGAACGTTGCGCGTAACCAGGGGGGGGCATACATGCCCCCCCCTGGGACCCCCTAGGAAAGAGCCCAATGCACACGACAGAGCTCTAGGTGAAGGGATCGTCAGATGCAGTTGTCCTATCTGACGCGCCCACACACACACACATGCAAAGAATATAACACATACCCAACAAGGCATACCATGGCATTAAAGTAAATGCTCAAAGAACAAGAAGAAAGCAAAAAGACCCAATTAGAAGAAAAAGAAGAAGAGATCAAAAGACTAAAGAATGAAATAATTAATCAAGCAGAAGAAAATAAGAAGGTAGATGATGAGTTTAGAAAAAGTCTTGAAGTTAATGTAAATATGAAGACCAAAATTGTAGAAGCCAAAAGAGTTGAGGAACTATTGAAGAATCAAGTAAATGAAAAGGAAGAGTCATTCCATAAGTTGGAAGCTGAAATTGTTGATCTTAGAAAGAAAGTAGAGAAGTCAAACACTCACATCAAGTTCATGAACAATTCAACAATCTTGGATGAAATCCTAGATAGCCAAAGATCTCCAAATGATAAATCAAGTCTTGGATACAACAAGGAAGCTACTCACTTTGAAGCTAGCACTTCTAAGAAGTATGAGGTAAGTCCTTCATTCTCAAAAGGTGGAAGCAAAGCTGCAAGTCAAGCACCTACATAAAGCAAGAAAACCCTCAGAAGAACAGAGCAAAGAAGACATCAAGAAGCCATATTTACACCTCAAAGCAAATTCAGAAAAGAGACACCTTCAAGGTGGACACAAAAGCAAAGGTATGAAAATGTTTTTCATGGTCACTACTTCTCATGTAATGAATATGGTCACAAAGCTCTGGAATGTAGACATTATGAAAGGAGAGATGTTGGAAGAAACCATAACATCCTAAGATGTTGGAGATGTAATCAGGTGGGACACATTGCTGCTCATTGTCACACCATGATATGTTACAGTTGTAGTGGGTTTGGCCACAAAGCTTACGATTGTTGGAATTCAAGGAGACAATCAATGAGGAGTGTTTCATATAGCATGAAAAGAAGATAACATATAACTTGGAAGGAAGACAATGTTGAAAATATGGAATCCCATAGTACAAGTTCTGAGAAGCTAGGATACTCTCAGAAGTGGATGAAGATGACTGAACAACCAAACATGAAGGAAGATGTAAAGAATCAGAAACAAATTACTTTTTCTAAGACATACATGGGATCATGTGGTAGCATTCACGTACATACACGAAGTGACCTATATAAAGGTCATGTACATACGTGAGATGACTGAGGAACATGGCATGTACCTCTAGTAAAATCCTCAAGAAGAGGGATATACAAATGAGTTGCAACATGGTTTGATTGTCTAACTTTTTTTATGCAAGGTCTGAGATGGTTTGATTCAGGTTTTCATGATTATATGCTTGTTGATGAGTGTATGGTGATAATACATGGTTGAGTTTTGGAGCATATGATTGATGCCTATATTGGATGCATGGTACTAACCCTAGAGTTTGGATTGAGACATTTTCTATTAAGGAATAGTTTTGGTTATGTATTTTCTCAGTGAAGTTATGGCATTTTGTTTATGGGACATATCTTGTTGATTTGATGATAGATAGATGTATATTATTGATCTATTGAGGCACACTTTTGGTACATGTGTAGAAGTACTATTGGATTCTTAGTACTTGTTGTAGTGAATGGCTTTTAGGAAAATTTGTTGTAGTACATGGCTGGTATATATGTGAGCTCCATCAATATATCTTATGATGTCTTATTAGAGACATATTTGTTGGATGTCTTGGTGCATGCAATTGGCATGTGGTTGAGCTACACATTGGGACATGTAGTTGATGAGTTGATGAGGCGATGATGCTTTGCATGATTGATGAGTTATAACTTGATACATGATTTGTACATATTTGATACATTATTTGAGGCACTTTCTAGTTGTATCATTGGCTCATAGATTGATGTGGCATATATGTATGGATATCTTGATTGTGGTACATCTTATTGAGGTTTGGTGCATGGTTGATGCAATTGCTTGGTACCGGTGGTGATACATGTTTGTGCATAGTTGATGCACTTGTTGATGGTATATGGTACAAAATTGATGCTTGATGGTTGAGATACATTTTCTTAGTTTGTGTCACTTGATTTATGATAGAGGCACATCATGTATGATATGAAACTTGTTTGAGGCACATGGTTGACATGTTGTCGGTACATTGATAGAGGCACTTGTTGATGATCCCGATATATACTTGGTTCACTTTTGGCACATATTCTTAGCATATATACTTCAGTGATGAGATCTTATTGTATGGTGTTGGTGTACATAATTGATGTGCATGGTTGGCACATGGTATGGCACAGGATGTACATGGTTGACATATATTTTTTTTCATGGTTGATGCATGAGATAGTATGTATGATTGTCATACACTTGATGTATGGTACGTCATGAGTTTAGATGGTTGATGTATGGGCAGGTCCAAGGATCGTCATAGGAAGAGAAAATCACTCTTGAGAAGTTGATCTATGATCCAGTTGAGCAGCAACATTTGCGGCATAATCAAATTACAGTGGTAACATATTGTTCATCTTGCAGAGAAGATAGGGGGATACATATCCACAGGAGGATTTATTCTTATTCCCATGATTTCTTGCAACAACATGATTCCAAGAGGAGAGATGATTGGTAGCCATGTCATCAATATTACATCAAATTGATATCCCTTGTCCAAAGGAGGAGACATCATTCAGATAGTGGAGCAGTAGACAGGGAGAGCATCCCATAGAACAATGCAGCTAGGAGGATCAGCCTCGGGGACAATTCAGTTAGGGGGAGCAGCCCCAAAGAGATATACCCTTTTCCATTAATGTAAAAAGGGGATATATAGTTATATTGATGTGATGAGATGGATATTGATGAGGAGCATTTCCATGTCCAAGGGTTGCCATCAATAATTGGTGTTGACATCAATGTTGGTGTCGCCATCAATTCCAAAAGGGGATATTGTTGTATCATGGTTTCATTGATGTCAAAGGGTTGATGTCTTGGAATAGTAATGTGTTTTGTATCATTGATGGATTATGTTGTCATTGATGTAATTGATATCAAGTGGTTTGGTTGATAGGAAAAAGTTGTATCATTGATGTCATTTCATGGATGATATGAGGTACCAAATGGATGAACTCCAAATTGGTCGCCTTATGGTGAAATCCCTCATGGGAAGACACTTTGTGAGGTCCAAATGGTTAGGTGGTTGAGAAATCCTAGAAATGGTTAGGGAACCCAAGTTTGTTTAAGGGATAACATTATGAATATCAATGAATTTATCAGTGAGACTATTCTATATGGATAGTGCTCATCATGCCATTTTTGGTGATATGTGGAACGTCACATAAATCCCCATGGTTAGAGAGTTATGGTCTTGTGAAGTTGGAGAACCCTCATGTGTTGTCTAGAAGCCCCTAGAAGGTCAAAGAAGTCAAATTATTCTAGAATATACTAGAAGAAGTTAACCAATCAAAGTGGTTAGTCATGGGTTAAGTGGTTGCAACAAGAAAACAATAAAAAACAAATTAGTTGCAACTAGAAGTGGAGAATTTACTATTTGTAGCAAAGTGGATTAGAAGTGGACAAAGTGGTTAGAAGTGGGTTAGCCCAAAAAGAAGGAAGTTGGTTGAAGTTGGTTAGATGATAACCCCTAGAGGAATCTACTTGGAGAAGTATAAATAAGAGAGCAAGGGTCTCTTATGTGGGGATCTCTTGAACATATTGAAGATCTATTTTGGTGAAAGATTCAATGCAGGTACTCATGGACGCATCAAAAGTTTTGTAAGTCTGAGTTTTGACGGAAAAAGTTTCATAGGTTTAGAAAACCCTAGTTTTCTGGACCATTACACGAGATGCAGAGGGCTAGGGCGCATACATACGTGGGTTATGTTAGCACTCAAATTTTTCCCAAAATTTGAAGACGTCTTTCGTGTCAAAATTGTCAAAATCATCAGTCATTTGTCTTAGGTCATAACTTCCGAATTCATCACTGAATCATGATGAGTCTTAGTTACAAATTTTGTCCAAACTCCTATGATCTTTGATCTATCTTCTGACCTGCAAAACCAAGAAATGGATTTTTTGGTAGTTTTCCTAAAAAAATTCATTTGTAAGTTTTCTCATATTTTCAAAATTAAATAAATCTTTATTTAATCCTTTTCCTAAATTCACAAGCCATCATAGGCTCAAGTCAAAGTCAAGTACAAATACCGAGTTTCACTTAAATATCCTTATTGAACGCTCTGTCCACATACTTCTTTCGACTCGACAAATGCATCCCTATTACAAGCGGTGCTGGTATTTACCAGACACATATGAAGGAGGCTCTTGATCTCATTAATAAAGGAGAATGGTTGCACACATTTCCCAAAGGCTAGGTATCAGGCCACGAGGAAAATCCACGAACAGATCGATGCACAGGTGCCCTAAGAATGAAGATAGCTCGTCTTTTCAGCAGTTGACAGATGTGAGGAAAGCTCTGTCAGATGTTCTCTTATGGCTATTCAAGGAAGAAGTTTGTCTGGTCTATAGCAGTGCGTATTGGTTTGAAAAGGCGCTGCAATATAATGGTTGTAAACATCTATCTAGCGACTCCCAATATAGATGCGTATGGGTACATATTGTCTTGATGTTTAGACTTTCTCATGTCATTTTTAATGCTTGAAGCATTCTTTGTATGGTTGTATTTATGTCTGAATATGGTAGTTAGTTGGTTGAGTAGTTCAATTCTAATATGATTCAAAGATATCTATGATCTGTGATGGTGTATGCATGAGGAGCATGCATAGGTTGTTGGATGGTGTAGATTTTTTTGTGGTTGTTATGGTATAGGTTGAGCAATGAAAATCTGATTGCATTGACAGGTTATTGGTGGATGTGACAGAGGTAGCAAGGGTTTGAAGGGAAGAAGTTGTGAAGTTTTAGAAACCTTAGTTTCTAAAGGTGTATGCAGGTTGACAGAGGGAAGGGCACGTACATGCGCATGTTGCAGCATAGGCAGCTCACATACATACACAAGTCACAGTATAAAAAGGTCGTGTACATGTTGAAATGTTGGTTTTTATTCACAAATAGGGTCTTGTACTTGAGGATTGGATTTCTCACATTTTAGTTGGTTCTCATATCTGCAAGTTGAGTCTTGTATTGAGAGTTTGTGCTCTTTTGGAGTTGTTTCTCTTTTCATTTGATGCTGATAAACCCCAAGGATTGTAGTACATAATACAAAAATAAACTTATGCATATATCTTGTGTTCCTTGTGTTTTTTATGGTGATGGTTTATTGATGGTGTTTGTTGCTGATATATGTTTACATACAAACAACTAGTTGTGAATGAAAGTAATAAATAATGAGTAAATGGTGATTGTTACCTAAGGTGTTTTGTAAAGAAGTGAAAAATATCCCTACACTAATTCATCCCCCCCTCTCAATGTGATTGGTGTGTCCAATAAATACACAATGCTTGAATATTAATCTAGAAAATACTAAGAGGCAGGGCTTAAACTCTAAGGTACTAGACATTAGGGTCTTAGGGTTTAAACCTTGAGGAGAAGGATTGCTAAAGTGCAATCAATTTTGGGCTCTAACAACCTTTTCTCCCTTCTTAATACTTCAACTAGGTCAAGAAATCAAGTGTCTAGGGATAAAATCCTAAAGTGATAGTACTTTAGGGATTTAAGATGCTAACCGTAGCAAGGAGGTTTCACCAATTTTTAACAAGAATAGCCTTGTAAGACGAGGAAGCACTTACACTCCTCTCTTATGGTTTCACCAAGAAAGACATCTAGCATGAAAAAGGAAATTACCATGAACATTTGATAGCACAAACAAAAAATTGCAGAAATTTTACTTACTTCACCAAGATAGCATGAGATAAAAACCTTCATTGCACAAATTCCATTCAAAAATCAGAAAAGCATCCACAAATTGATCCTCCATGCAGGTCACATTAGTGTAGAAGAGCAAGATATCCAAGTGGGGAAAAATTTTTAGACTTGTTCTCACAAATGGTGAGGAATGAATGATGAAAATTGAAAATGGGATGGTCCTCTATTTATATGAGGCCATATGAACCAATTTGTCCACTTAAAATTGTCAAAAACAATTTATAAGAGGGTTGTCCCCCTTCATTTTCCTTTACAATTTACAAAAAATGAAAAATACAGAAAGTAAAACCCTAAAAATGGTCATGTCATGCCCTAGGAGGGTGACGTCCTATCAAACCACCCCCAGAACCACATCTTCCTTCAAACCCTATCCTCTAAGGTGACGTCAAGGGCCAAAGGGTGAAGTCCTAGGCCTCCAAAGGACATGTACAAGAAGGTGAGGTCATGTGTGGTCCATCATTCTCCACTGGGAAAGGTCCTACAAAGTAAAGACAAACAAGTATATCCTCCAAGGGTCCACAAGTAATATGAATCATGATAAGTAAGTCACATTTAATAAAAGAACAACCCAAACAAGTGCATATAATCCCCCCTTTTCAAATTAAACAAATTCTCAAAGACCTTATAAACTTTGTCAAATTTAGTGTATGGGAGGGGTGTCATGGTGCCCTATTGGGTAGGCCAATCCCTAAGTCAAGGAATGTTTCCCAAGAAGACCCTATCTTGACCATGTAATGAGTATGAAGTGGATTGGGGAAAGAATTTTGAGCATGGGGTCCTTGACATATCAATGGTTCATATTGTCTCATTTATGGGTGCCTTTATGGAGGGTGTGCTACATCCTTGAGTTTCCCTTTTTTTGCTATGCAACTTTTTTTCCAAGCCCTTTATTTTCCTTTTCATTAAGTCCAAACATTAATTGATATGTGAAATGGAAATAAAAGATCATCGCAATTCCACTTAAAGTTAGAACACATTGGGTGCTATGTGTACTGGAAATAAAAGAACACTGTAATGCACTCCCCCATCAAGTGAGACACTTTTTCCTTATTCATTTCCATTTAAAAAAATCCTTTATTCATTCAGAAAAGTGTTTCATGGCTCCCAAGACTTTAAGGAGAGCATTTATGTATGATGACAATTACAAAACGTCTGGGCCTTCAACCCCTTCTTCCCCTAAAATGAGGTACAAACCATTATTTGGGTAAATGCACCCGAAGACCCAAAAGATGAGGAAATGAAGGGGAAGAAGTGTGGTAAGTATGATTGGGAATTGTACGATGACCCTTCAAGGAAACACCCCAGTAGAAACCCTTTTCCCTAGGGTGACCAACTTACTAGGATACCATGCCAACCATCAAGGTGAAATTAGGAAAAAAATGTAATTTCCAAGCAAATGTTCCATAATAAAGAAAGGACTCTTTGCAACATGCTTAAATGCTTCAAATATTAAAGTGACACTTACCATGAGAATAGACTTGTTACCTCATGAAGCAAGACATGTTTTCCTATGGGTGCCAAACCAGTGTAGTGGACGTTGTTGTGTTTCCGATGATGATGGTGAAGAGTGGTGTGAAAGAGGAGCTATGTGGGTTGTGTTATACATCCATCTCTTGGCACTACATGTTTGCTACCTACAGGCCTCAAGACATCATCTCCTTGGTTACCACTAGGCTAGGGGGATAACATTTGGCTCCTACATGGGGACATATGCTCACCCTAGAGTGCATGAGAATCTCAACATCTCTTGGTATAACCTCTACCTGCACACACTCAAGCAAACTGTTAAAATTGGAGGGGTGGTGTAACTCACCCCTTATTCATATGGAAAAATGATAACTACCAAAATCTAGAGAAAAACTTGAAGAAAAAAAAATTATGATATTTTTGTTCCAACATATCAATACAAGTGTGCAAATCATACGAATGGTTATATAGAAACATGCAAGGATGCAAGAAAAACAGTATGTAAATAAAAAATATGCATGCAAATCCAAGTGAAATGCAACTACACTACCATGACATGTGTGATGCAATATATATACAATGTAATGTGCTAATTTTTCTGGAAACCAACACCTAGAAATTAATTCCTAACAAAACAAGTTTATTGAGTTAAATCATAGCTAGATTACTCAATAATAAATAGCGGAAGAAAAATCAGAAACTAAACATCACATTGCACACAAGATTCAGGTAAACATCCCTGTAAGTGGGAAAACCATTTCTAAGTTTGATTTTATTAGATAAAAGCATGGGCTCCCATACTAGGATAATACAATGTTGCAGTTGATAGCCTATCCCACATGGTTGTTGTCTCCCTAGCTACTAACTGCACACTTCCTCAACCCTTCCCACTCAGACACAAATACATGAGTAAGGATCACTCTTGTTCCTATGCACTCATTGTGTGCCTCTCACTCTCCTTAGATCTTCTTTTATAATCCCCTAATGACTAAAACCCTAACCCTAGATCTCAATGGCCAAGATTAGATCTTGGATATCATGATCTAACAATCACGACTTAATCTTCCATTGAGATGACTTAAATCACTTAAGTCACTCCATCTTGCAAAATCCACTTTAGTAATTACATAAAATCCACTTTAAAGAGTGTTGCTCGAACACCTATGCATGCTAGACACTGCCAATACAGAAGTACCTGTCTGAGATACCCCAAAAGATAACACTCCCTCTTAGCGACGAAGGTATTTTTGGAAGAACCTCCTCCTGGATCAATATCTGAACCCATCAAATATGTTGTTTCTATAGTTACTCCATCTAAACTAGAAGACACTCCTACTACCTCCTTTGCAATATAATCTGGTCTATGATCCAAAATCCCCTTGGACCCCACTACAGATTGTCCCAACACCTTGTACATCATACCCTCCCTTATGCCAAGCCTCACTACTACATCCTGGGTATCTTCTCCATCTAAACGTATGAGTACCTATCATCCTCGAACATAAATGCATACCCCATGTCCTCCAAGGAATATATTGAGAGAAACGTTAGCCCTGGGGCATATATCACTCATGCCACCTCAAGAGAACCACTTGACTCTAGTTGGAATATGACCCATCCAACGCCCTTCACTACATGCAAGTTTGAGTCTGTCTCTAAAACACTAAGGAAAATCGATCTCATTCTCATCATATGGAGAGATGAGTCATCATCGACAACTCATCCCCAACGCTTCCATCTTAGCAACCTACTAAAAACTTAGATTTCACTTCTCATACCTACTTCCTGGTCTTGCTACCCGCTACCTGGACCTATTTTTCGTTGCCCAAATACCTGCCCAAGGCTTCCTGGGGTTTCCCACATCCTCTTGTTGATACCCAGGTTCTTTTCTAGGTTTCGTGAAGCCTCTCTGGGCATTACCCGACTATTATTCTTGCTGCTCAAAAAATTATGGGCTATCTTCCGACTACCTGAGTGTTTCCTAAACTTGCCTGGTGGCTGCCCAGTGGCCCTATGGCCCCTATTTGGATATTTTTGGTTGTCCCTCCCTCCTTGTAGTTGTCGGTGGATTTCTTTTAACTGCTGGCAGTTACTATCTGATGGCTACAACACTCCACGACTACCCATCTCCTATCCTCATCCCATTGGTAATATCCTCTGGAGTCTCGTGCTTCACCCAGCCGATGACTCCCTACATTGATTGTTGTCCTCAATGGCGTCGGCCTTCCTTTACCTCTCGGCTGGATTGATCCAATTCTGAATCAGCCTCTACTCTTTTTCATTTCCCAACTCCAGTCGTTAGATCTCTTCGACGACTTCTCTGCCCAACCTCCAATCTAGTTGTTGTTCAATCTTCCACAGGTCAGTTGCTATCACATGATGAAATAGAATACATGTCTAGGGTCCCTTATTCATCAGTAGTTGGAAACTTGATGTATGCGATGGTTTGCATAAGACAAGATATTTCACATTCAGTGGGAGTTGTGAGCATGCATATGAAAAATCTAGGTAAAGAACATTGGGAGGAAGTAAATTGGATTCTCAGGTATTTGAGAGGTACTGCTACTCATGCATTATGTTTTGGAGGTTAAGACATTGTTCTATAGGGATATGTTGGTTCAAATATGGCAGGTGATAAAGATAGCAAGAGGAGCACCATAGGGTATGTTTTTACTATAGGTGGACCAACAGTAAGTTGGATTTCGAAACTACAAAAGGTTGTTGCACTTTCAACAATAGAGGCAGGGTATGTTGCTGCTACAGAGGCTAGTAAAGAGATGATTTGGCTACAGAGGTTTACAGAGGAATTAGGAAAGAAGCAAGAGAATAGTAGGTTGTACTATGAAAACTAGAGTGCCATTCATCTTGAAAATAACTCAGCCTTCCATTCGAAGACTAAGCATATACAAATAAGGTACCATTTCATATGATCTATTTTGGAAGATGGACATTTGAAGTTGGAAAAGATACACACTAGCCAGAATCCTGTAGACATGTTAACAAAGGGAGTAACTAGGGAGAAACTAAGTTCTTGCTCAATTTCAGTTGGTCTTCAAGAATGAAGGTGAAGATGAGAAATTTTTCATGTCTAAGAAGGATCATAGTCCAACAAATACAACATCAGTGAAGTTGTTGAGATTAGTCTTCAAGTGGGATGTTGTTGGTTGTGGAGCGTGATTATCTTCCTGATTCAAAGGTCTTTGTTTTCAACCGTGTTTATACCCCATGAAGACTTTATACCCTGGAAGACTATACAACCCTCCACGTGGGGGAGTGTAGGGGGGGCTATCCCCCCTGCTGGGGGGTCCAGGGGAAAGCAGGCTCCTGGCACAGGTTCAGAAGAGAACGTTCCCCGAAGAAACAATTTCCTTGTAAATGTATATTGTAATTTCATAGTAAATTTTGACCATTCATTATAAGGTCACAGATCTAGCGGTAGAAGTTATGTTAGGGTTTTTTACCCTAGAAGGAATTCCTCTTTTATGAGGAAAATGTATTGCAGCTATGTATCATTGCATATATTGTATTTTGAGTGAGGACACTGTGAGAGAAAGAAGAGGAAGTTATAGTGGGTGTGTTGTAGGTTGTATCCCTTCATTTGTTGGATAATAATAAAGGAAGGACCTGACAATTTCTCTGGTGGACGTAGCCCACACTGTGTGAACCACGTATATATGTGTCTCTATTGTATTGTGTATCTTCTGTGTTTTATTTATGCATTTGTTTTTTATTTTATTGCTCTACGATCCTATTTTTCTAACAATTAATTCTAAACAAAACAAGTTTATTGAATTAAATCACAACTATATTACTCAATGATAAATAGCAGAAGAAAAACCAGAAACCAAACATCACATTGCACACGAGATTCGGGTAAACACCCTTGGAAAAACCCTTACAGGAAAACCAATTCTGATTTTGATTTTATTAGATAAAATCTCGGGCTCCTCTCTTTGGATAATGGCCCATCATAGGAATACAATGTTGCAGTTGATATCCTATCCCAGCTGGTGGCTATATCCCTAGATTCCCCCTTCACACTTCCTCAACCCTTCCCACTCAAACACAAGTACATGAGAAAGACTCCCTCTTGCTTCTATGCACTCATTGTGTGCCTCTCACTCTCCTTAGATCTACTTTTATAATCCCCTAATGACTAAAACCCTAGCCCTAGATCTTAATGGAAGAGATTATATCTTGGATTTCACGATATAACGGTCACAAATTAATATTCCATTGATATGAATTAAATCACTTAAGTCACTCAACCTTACAAAATTCACTTTAGTCATTACATAAAATCCACTTTAAAGAGTGTTTCTCAAACACCTCTGCATGCTAGGCACCGCTAATGTATAAGTACATGTTCGAGCTACCAAAAAATCTAACATAATGTAGGATGCAAATGCCTACCCTAACCTACCTACCTTAGTCTATGATACCTCAAGAAGTCAAGTCTCTTCCTGATAATGGGGCTTGAGAAGGGACCCACTAATTGGTAGTGGACATCTTCTCCCTTGTAATGTGGATAGGTAGTAGGAATCATTGATATACTTCTTTACAATCTTGTAGGGAACCATACAGAAATTCTCAAACTCCTTTCGTGTGTTGGGCTGACACTTCCTTGTATCCCACTCTAGAACTAAATCTCCTTGTTTATAATCTCCTCCCTTAAAGTCAACTATCTCTTGCATTACCCTGGTATATTGCCTCGAGGCAGGGGGTGGGATTATGTTATGAGAACATCATCTTGGCTTGGTCTAATCAATAAGTCCTTATCATCTCTCTTCAATATTTTGACAGAGCCACTTTCCTTATCTTTGAACTTGTTTAGTTTTTGTTGGTAATATTTCTTCTTAGGCCAGTCTATAGCATCGAAATATTCTTCTTTGGTGAAGGGCAAGTCATCTAGGCAAAAATACAGAAGAGATTCCTTGACTACTTCAGGGGGTTCCTCCGTCTCTGAGTCAAGGTCAATCTCTTCAACATGATTCTTTGTCATGGTCATGTTGGGTAGGTGGCCATAAGTACCATCATCCATAGGTATATCAAGACAATCAAATCCATTTGTAATGTGCCACCCAACATTGCAGCAAACTTCCCAGAAAAGAGAATTATCCATACATCGGGAACATATACAACCACAATTCCCATCGGGATAACTATCTCGGGATACTAATTAAGGAAGACCTTCACATTCTCTACTACACCATGAGTGGGAATGACCCTCGATTCAATCCCACATACATTCTTGTAAGGCCTTGTGGTCTTCAAACCCAACTGCCTCATCACCTTTAAGGACATGATATTTACACCTGCACCGAATTCAAGCATACAGTTATTGAAGATCTTATTATTTACCTACAATGACATGAAGAATGGTGGGTGTTCATCATATTGCAGTCTAAAATGATAATCTTGCAACATTATAGGAGGGTCCACAGGTTCACCTTGTACCTTGCATAATTTTTCAACCTTGTTTTTCATCGAGTGAATCTTAATGATCTCTTTCAGAGGTACATGTACGTTGATCTTTGCCAAGACATTGTCTATGTTGATATTCAATTCTAAGTCATTGGTCTTTGGAAAAGTGGGACTAGGAGGAGATCTACTTTTTGGTGGAGGAGGAAGTCCTTGTTGAGGGAGCTTAGGGTCACTGGGAGGAGCTTGTGGCGCATTTCTTTGTCTTGTGTACACTTTTAATTCATTCTTCCTAAGTCTCTCCCTTGACTCCTCATCCAGGAAGTTTATATCTTCCATCCTATCCTTCCTAGTTGCTTCCCTTTTGCTTTCCTCAAGTTGTTCAGGTGTGATAATGAGGCATAATTGAGGAGACATCGTAAATATATTTTTTATGGAATCAAAGGGATTCATTTGATTGTGTTCCCTATTATTCCTTGGGCATTCATATTCCTAATGTGATTCTCTACAAGTCAAGCACCAAGGATTCTCCTCCTCACTTATAACATTCGAAGGATCTAGAGTATTTGGAACCCTTTGTTCGTTTGAAGGCCTAGATCTCCACACTTGACTAGGGTTTTGAGGATGTCCCCTAAAAGGAGGCTTTGGGGCTTCTTATTGCACCCTCTCTAGATTAGTAATTTTGTTCATCATCAACATTTGATTCTTGACAAGGTCATTTATAGACTCTTCAAGTTGTGCCCATGGAGCTCTAGTATCTTAAATGGGATAGTAATTGTGTAGAATCCTTGGTTTGGTATTGACACTAGCTATCGGGGTATAGAAAGGATACACCCTGCATGATGAAAGATTAGTCTCAATTTTTGTAGCCATTTATTTGGCTTCATGGATTGTCTTTGGACCGTTGTCTTTGAGCAAGTATCCAAAATCTCCCTGGAAAGCTTTGATGTAGAGGAAAAGAAAATAATCTCCCCCATGGTGATGGATTTTAGGGATTTGTTGAAGCAAATTTTCAAACTTGGCATTAAATTCTCTAATAGTTTTAGTTTCTAATTTCTTGATTTCAATAAGTTGAGTCAAAAACATGCTTGGATCCTCTTTGGTACTCCACCTCTTAAGAAAGGTTTCTTTGATTTGGTCCATAGTCTTGATGCTCTTATCAGGGAGACTTTCATACCATCTCCTAGAAGCATCGTTAAGAGTGGCTGAGAAAAGTTTCATTACCAAGTATTCAACGTCATCACTCACGGGATTAAGTTGAAAGAAAGCCCAAAAATTACTCATATGTTCCTCAATAGTCATCACATCATTACCAAGAAACTTGGGCAACCACTGAAGATTTTCTAGGTCCTATCAAGCTGCCAACTAGGTCTATCTTTGACCTCAAGTTGGATCTAAGTTTCAACTATCTAACAATGGTTTGTTGTTTTTTTAGGACAACAAACTGTTCAGTAACTTCTTTGCTGATTTGTTACTGTTACATAGGCCAAATGGGTGCTCTAGCATGTAGTTTTGTCACCAAAGGTTAGGAAATTCATACCATAAGCTATATAACACACCTTGAGATCTATTAGTGCTGAAATAATGTTGTTTTAAACTCTAACATACATGAAATGAACACAGGTATTTTTGGTCAACATGACCCTGGATAAAACCCCCCAGGGAAAACCAGTTTGAGATGAATGTATATATATAGTGTTCTTCAATCATGTAATACAACAAGAAAAATAAATACAAAGGAACCTGATACTCTACAATCTCAACACAAGCTCTACAATGGTTCCTTGGGATGTGTTCCCCCTCCTTCCTTGATCGTGCCTAAAGACCCTTGCACCCTTGCTCCATCTCTTTGTTGATTGAACAACCCTTACATGCAAACTGCCCTTTGCTTTCCCTCTCCACAACCCACAAATCAGAAACAAGAAAGCTCCACACAATCTGCTACCAGGTAGACATGCGCCCTCCTCCTCAAGTGCACCCTCCTCCTAGAAAATACACTCACCACGAATAAATGAGACTCAAACCTGCCTTGCGCCCTCCATGAACATGTGCACCCTATCTTGTTGAGATCTCCTCTGAATTCTCACCAAACTCTCAAGGTGAACAAGTGAACAATTGAGCTCTCATTTTCCCTATGCGCCCTCCTTAAGGATGCATGAGAAAACCTAAATGATGGGTGGATGAGATCATCTCATTTCATCACTAATCAATGGTTGAGATCATCTCAAGTAAATCTCAACTCAAAACCCACTTTACTTAAGTTTCCATAGTTTCACTTTATGTCCCTTAATTCACCCACAAAGTGAATTAATAGACATTTTAGGCTATGTTAGGGACCTAACCCCTCACGTAGGTAAAATAATATATTTCCATGTAATAAAGGTCAATATTAATAAGGCCTAGCAATAAGGAATAATAAGTCCAATGTAAGAATACCTAATAGAAGCTTTTGCTTCTAGAAGGATCTTCCTCTAGATTGTTCTTTTGATAGACGTATTTAGTATAAATAGGAGTCAAGGGTATGAGAAGTTTTGTCTTGAAGATTATTGTAATAGAGCTCTGCTCTGCTGGAGGTTTCCCCCTCGAAGAGGCAAGTGAACATTGCTCTCAGTGATCAAAGTGCTCTTTTTGGTGTTATTTTGTTATCATTTTGGTATTATCGTGGTGTTTCTCTGGTTATATTGTTGTTCATCTGCCATTTCTAGCTATTTATTTCTATTCTACATAATTTTTATATCTGGAATATTACAAGGGGTATCATAGCACCTTCCTCAGCATAAAATTGTGGGTTAATTTTTCTTTTTAGGGTAGAGATGTATTCCAACATCTTTAAGCTATACAGATATGTAATTACACGCATAAACCCACGGTCGGGGATTCATACATGTAGAAAATACAAGTGGTAATTAAGAGCACATTTTTTGGTCACCCTCGTAACCCATGTTGGTACCCCTTTGAGTGGTAGCGCATCAGACAACACCTGTATATGGATCGACCTAGATCTCCTGAAGCCCTCCGTAGATAAACCGATTGGTCGCCTGAATGCTAAAGTTCCACCAAGAACAACACTCGGGAAGATAATCTCTAGTACCTGGGTAGTCGAGTAGTACGGCTAAGGGTACGGTCTAGCCTCCTTAGTTGGTTCCCTGAGATATTGGTTCGAGTACTACTGTTGGACCCCGCACGTATATCAGAGAGCTATAGCACAGCGCAAACCCTTGTCTGTAGAACCCTTGAATACCCTAACCCTTGGGAAGGAAACAAAAATAGAACCAACAAGATCTATTGACCTGCTACATTGTCTTCTACATTCTGGATGCAAAATTACTACACATTTCTTCCTGTTAAGCATTTGGGAATTTCGTCACTGCAGTATTCTTCAGGATGGAGTATAACTCCGCAGGAGTAAAAAAAACAGTACAATGGTCCCGCCGCACACTTATTTGGGACCTATTCCATTGGATTCCCCTTTTCTCCCTGATCGCAGTCATACCCTTCATTTTTAATCCTTTTTGTTTCAGTGGACACAACCCCTTCCCAGTTTCCCTATTTTCCCGCCTATCCCATTATATTTCCCTTCAAGCACTGATCATCATGGTAACTATCACTTATAAGTCATTTTATTTTGTGGTCCCACCCAACCATTGTTTTACTCGCACTTTCCATCTCCAACTGGCCACCACTCGCAACCAATATCTCCAAACTTCTGTCAATCAAGCCCATGTCTCCATCGAACATCTCACATCTCAGGTGGATTCCACCAATTCCCACATTGACACCTTGGAAGCCAACCTCACAACC
>ML838740.1:44050-59943 GCA_009831015.1 Picea engelmannii
TATGTAAATAAAAAATATGCATGCAAATCCAAGTGAAATGCAACTACACTACCATGACATGTGTGATGCAATATATATACAATGTAATGTGCTAATTTTTCTGGAAACCAACACCTAGAAATTAATTCCTAACAAAACAAGTTTATTGAGTTAAATCATAGCTAGATTACTCAATAATAAATAGCGGAAGAAAAATCAGAAACTAAACATCACATTGCACACAAGATTCAGGTAAACATCCCTGTAAGTGGGAAAACCATTTCTAAGTTTGATTTTATTAGATAAAAGCATGGGCTCCCATACTAGGATAATACAATGTTGCAGTTGATAGCCTATCCCACATGGTTGTTGTCTCCCTAGCTACTAACTGCACACTTCCTCAACCCTTCCCACTCAGACACAAATACATGAGTAAGGATCACTCTTGTTCCTATGCACTCATTGTGTGCCTCTCACTCTCCTTAGATCTTCTTTTATAATCCCCTAATGACTAAAACCCTAACCCTAGATCTCAATGGCCAAGATTAGATCTTGGATATCATGATCTAACAATCACGACTTAATCTTCCATTGAGATGACTTAAATCACTTAAGTCACTCCATCTTGCAAAATCCACTTTAGTAATTACATAAAATCCACTTTAAAGAGTGTTGCTCGAACACCTATGCATGCTAGACACTGCCAATACAGAAGTACCTGTCTGAGATACCCCAAAAGATAACACTCCCTCTTAGCGACGAAGGTATTTTTGGAAGAACCTCCTCCTGGATCAATATCTGAACCCATCAAATATGTTGTTTCTATAGTTACTCCATCTAAACTAGAAGACACTCCTACTACCTCCTTTGCAATATAATCTGGTCTATGATCCAAAATCCCCTTGGACCCCACTACAGATTGTCCCAACACCTTGTACATCATACCCTCCCTTATGCCAAGCCTCACTACTACATCCTGGGTATCTTCTCCATCTAAACGTATGAGTACCTATCATCCTCGAACATAAATGCATACCCCATGTCCTCCAAGGAATATATTGAGAGAAACGTTAGCCCTGGGGCATATATCACTCATGCCACCTCAAGAGAACCACTTGACTCTAGTTGGAATATGACCCATCCAACGCCCTTCACTACATGCAAGTTTGAGTCTGTCTCTAAAACACTAAGGAAAATCGATCTCATTCTCATCATATGGAGAGATGAGTCATCATCGACAACTCATCCCCAACGCTTCCATCTTAGCAACCTACTAAAAACTTAGATTTCACTTCTCATACCTACTTCCTGGTCTTGCTACCCGCTACCTGGACCTATTTTTCGTTGCCCAAATACCTGCCCAAGGCTTCCTGGGGTTTCCCACATCCTCTTGTTGATACCCAGGTTCTTTTCTAGGTTTCGTGAAGCCTCTCTGGGCATTACCCGACTATTATTCTTGCTGCTCAAAAAATTATGGGCTATCTTCCGACTACCTGAGTGTTTCCTAAACTTGCCTGGTGGCTGCCCAGTGGCCCTATGGCCCCTATTTGGATATTTTTGGTTGTCCCTCCCTCCTTGTAGTTGTCGGTGGATTTCTTTTAACTGCTGGCAGTTACTATCTGATGGCTACAACACTCCACGACTACCCATCTCCTATCCTCATCCCATTGGTAATATCCTCTGGAGTCTCGTGCTTCACCCAGCCGATGACTCCCTACATTGATTGTTGTCCTCAATGGCGTCGGCCTTCCTTTACCTCTCGGCTGGATTGATCCAATTCTGAATCAGCCTCTACTCTTTTTCATTTCCCAACTCCAGTCGTTAGATCTCTTCGACGACTTCTCTGCCCAACCTCCAATCTAGTTGTTGTTCAATCTTCCACAGGTCAGTTGCTATCACATGATGAAATAGAATACATGTCTAGGGTCCCTTATTCATCAGTAGTTGGAAACTTGATGTATGCGATGGTTTGCATAAGACAAGATATTTCACATTCAGTGGGAGTTGTGAGCATGCATATGAAAAATCTAGGTAAAGAACATTGGGAGGAAGTAAATTGGATTCTCAGGTATTTGAGAGGTACTGCTACTCATGCATTATGTTTTGGAGGTTAAGACATTGTTCTATAGGGATATGTTGGTTCAAATATGGCAGGTGATAAAGATAGCAAGAGGAGCACCATAGGGTATGTTTTTACTATAGGTGGACCAACAGTAAGTTGGATTTCGAAACTACAAAAGGTTGTTGCACTTTCAACAATAGAGGCAGGGTATGTTGCTGCTACAGAGGCTAGTAAAGAGATGATTTGGCTACAGAGGTTTACAGAGGAATTAGGAAAGAAGCAAGAGAATAGTAGGTTGTACTATGAAAACTAGAGTGCCATTCATCTTGAAAATAACTCAGCCTTCCATTCGAAGACTAAGCATATACAAATAAGGTACCATTTCATATGATCTATTTTGGAAGATGGACATTTGAAGTTGGAAAAGATACACACTAGCCAGAATCCTGTAGACATGTTAACAAAGGGAGTAACTAGGGAGAAACTAAGTTCTTGCTCAATTTCAGTTGGTCTTCAAGAATGAAGGTGAAGATGAGAAATTTTTCATGTCTAAGAAGGATCATAGTCCAACAAATACAACATCAGTGAAGTTGTTGAGATTAGTCTTCAAGTGGGATGTTGTTGGTTGTGGAGCGTGATTATCTTCCTGATTCAAAGGTCTTTGTTTTCAACCGTGTTTATACCCCATGAAGACTTTATACCCTGGAAGACTATACAACCCTCCACGTGGGGGAGTGTAGGGGGGGCTATCCCCCCTGCTGGGGGGTCCAGGGGAAAGCAGGCTCCTGGCACAGGTTCAGAAGAGAACGTTCCCCGAAGAAACAATTTCCTTGTAAATGTATATTGTAATTTCATAGTAAATTTTGACCATTCATTATAAGGTCACAGATCTAGCGGTAGAAGTTATGTTAGGGTTTTTTACCCTAGAAGGAATTCCTCTTTTATGAGGAAAATGTATTGCAGCTATGTATCATTGCATATATTGTATTTTGAGTGAGGACACTGTGAGAGAAAGAAGAGGAAGTTATAGTGGGTGTGTTGTAGGTTGTATCCCTTCATTTGTTGGATAATAATAAAGGAAGGACCTGACAATTTCTCTGGTGGACGTAGCCCACACTGTGTGAACCACGTATATATGTGTCTCTATTGTATTGTGTATCTTCTGTGTTTTATTTATGCATTTGTTTTTTATTTTATTGCTCTACGATCCTATTTTTCTAACAATTAATTCTAAACAAAACAAGTTTATTGAATTAAATCACAACTATATTACTCAATGATAAATAGCAGAAGAAAAACCAGAAACCAAACATCACATTGCACACGAGATTCGGGTAAACACCCTTGGAAAAACCCTTACAGGAAAACCAATTCTGATTTTGATTTTATTAGATAAAATCTCGGGCTCCTCTCTTTGGATAATGGCCCATCATAGGAATACAATGTTGCAGTTGATATCCTATCCCAGCTGGTGGCTATATCCCTAGATTCCCCCTTCACACTTCCTCAACCCTTCCCACTCAAACACAAGTACATGAGAAAGACTCCCTCTTGCTTCTATGCACTCATTGTGTGCCTCTCACTCTCCTTAGATCTACTTTTATAATCCCCTAATGACTAAAACCCTAGCCCTAGATCTTAATGGAAGAGATTATATCTTGGATTTCACGATATAACGGTCACAAATTAATATTCCATTGATATGAATTAAATCACTTAAGTCACTCAACCTTACAAAATTCACTTTAGTCATTACATAAAATCCACTTTAAAGAGTGTTTCTCAAACACCTCTGCATGCTAGGCACCGCTAATGTATAAGTACATGTTCGAGCTACCAAAAAATCTAACATAATGTAGGATGCAAATGCCTACCCTAACCTACCTACCTTAGTCTATGATACCTCAAGAAGTCAAGTCTCTTCCTGATAATGGGGCTTGAGAAGGGACCCACTAATTGGTAGTGGACATCTTCTCCCTTGTAATGTGGATAGGTAGTAGGAATCATTGATATACTTCTTTACAATCTTGTAGGGAACCATACAGAAATTCTCAAACTCCTTTCGTGTGTTGGGCTGACACTTCCTTGTATCCCACTCTAGAACTAAATCTCCTTGTTTATAATCTCCTCCCTTAAAGTCAACTATCTCTTGCATTACCCTGGTATATTGCCTCGAGGCAGGGGGTGGGATTATGTTATGAGAACATCATCTTGGCTTGGTCTAATCAATAAGTCCTTATCATCTCTCTTCAATATTTTGACAGAGCCACTTTCCTTATCTTTGAACTTGTTTAGTTTTTGTTGGTAATATTTCTTCTTAGGCCAGTCTATAGCATCGAAATATTCTTCTTTGGTGAAGGGCAAGTCATCTAGGCAAAAATACAGAAGAGATTCCTTGACTACTTCAGGGGGTTCCTCCGTCTCTGAGTCAAGGTCAATCTCTTCAACATGATTCTTTGTCATGGTCATGTTGGGTAGGTGGCCATAAGTACCATCATCCATAGGTATATCAAGACAATCAAATCCATTTGTAATGTGCCACCCAACATTGCAGCAAACTTCCCAGAAAAGAGAATTATCCATACATCGGGAACATATACAACCACAATTCCCATCGGGATAACTATCTCGGGATACTAATTAAGGAAGACCTTCACATTCTCTACTACACCATGAGTGGGAATGACCCTCGATTCAATCCCACATACATTCTTGTAAGGCCTTGTGGTCTTCAAACCCAACTGCCTCATCACCTTTAAGGACATGATATTTACACCTGCACCGAATTCAAGCATACAGTTATTGAAGATCTTATTATTTACCTACAATGACATGAAGAATGGTGGGTGTTCATCATATTGCAGTCTAAAATGATAATCTTGCAACATTATAGGAGGGTCCACAGGTTCACCTTGTACCTTGCATAATTTTTCAACCTTGTTTTTCATCGAGTGAATCTTAATGATCTCTTTCAGAGGTACATGTACGTTGATCTTTGCCAAGACATTGTCTATGTTGATATTCAATTCTAAGTCATTGGTCTTTGGAAAAGTGGGACTAGGAGGAGATCTACTTTTTGGTGGAGGAGGAAGTCCTTGTTGAGGGAGCTTAGGGTCACTGGGAGGAGCTTGTGGCGCATTTCTTTGTCTTGTGTACACTTTTAATTCATTCTTCCTAAGTCTCTCCCTTGACTCCTCATCCAGGAAGTTTATATCTTCCATCCTATCCTTCCTAGTTGCTTCCCTTTTGCTTTCCTCAAGTTGTTCAGGTGTGATAATGAGGCATAATTGAGGAGACATCGTAAATATATTTTTTATGGAATCAAAGGGATTCATTTGATTGTGTTCCCTATTATTCCTTGGGCATTCATATTCCTAATGTGATTCTCTACAAGTCAAGCACCAAGGATTCTCCTCCTCACTTATAACATTCGAAGGATCTAGAGTATTTGGAACCCTTTGTTCGTTTGAAGGCCTAGATCTCCACACTTGACTAGGGTTTTGAGGATGTCCCCTAAAAGGAGGCTTTGGGGCTTCTTATTGCACCCTCTCTAGATTAGTAATTTTGTTCATCATCAACATTTGATTCTTGACAAGGTCATTTATAGACTCTTCAAGTTGTGCCCATGGAGCTCTAGTATCTTAAATGGGATAGTAATTGTGTAGAATCCTTGGTTTGGTATTGACACTAGCTATCGGGGTATAGAAAGGATACACCCTGCATGATGAAAGATTAGTCTCAATTTTTGTAGCCATTTATTTGGCTTCATGGATTGTCTTTGGACCGTTGTCTTTGAGCAAGTATCCAAAATCTCCCTGGAAAGCTTTGATGTAGAGGAAAAGAAAATAATCTCCCCCATGGTGATGGATTTTAGGGATTTGTTGAAGCAAATTTTCAAACTTGGCATTAAATTCTCTAATAGTTTTAGTTTCTAATTTCTTGATTTCAATAAGTTGAGTCAAAAACATGCTTGGATCCTCTTTGGTACTCCACCTCTTAAGAAAGGTTTCTTTGATTTGGTCCATAGTCTTGATGCTCTTATCAGGGAGACTTTCATACCATCTCCTAGAAGCATCGTTAAGAGTGGCTGAGAAAAGTTTCATTACCAAGTATTCAACGTCATCACTCACGGGATTAAGTTGAAAGAAAGCCCAAAAATTACTCATATGTTCCTCAATAGTCATCACATCATTACCAAGAAACTTGGGCAACCACTGAAGATTTTCTAGGTCCTATCAAGCTGCCAACTAGGTCTATCTTTGACCTCAAGTTGGATCTAAGTTTCAACTATCTAACAATGGTTTGTTGTTTTTTTAGGACAACAAACTGTTCAGTAACTTCTTTGCTGATTTGTTACTGTTACATAGGCCAAATGGGTGCTCTAGCATGTAGTTTTGTCACCAAAGGTTAGGAAATTCATACCATAAGCTATATAACACACCTTGAGATCTATTAGTGCTGAAATAATGTTGTTTTAAACTCTAACATACATGAAATGAACACAGGTATTTTTGGTCAACATGACCCTGGATAAAACCCCCCAGGGAAAACCAGTTTGAGATGAATGTATATATATAGTGTTCTTCAATCATGTAATACAACAAGAAAAATAAATACAAAGGAACCTGATACTCTACAATCTCAACACAAGCTCTACAATGGTTCCTTGGGATGTGTTCCCCCTCCTTCCTTGATCGTGCCTAAAGACCCTTGCACCCTTGCTCCATCTCTTTGTTGATTGAACAACCCTTACATGCAAACTGCCCTTTGCTTTCCCTCTCCACAACCCACAAATCAGAAACAAGAAAGCTCCACACAATCTGCTACCAGGTAGACATGCGCCCTCCTCCTCAAGTGCACCCTCCTCCTAGAAAATACACTCACCACGAATAAATGAGACTCAAACCTGCCTTGCGCCCTCCATGAACATGTGCACCCTATCTTGTTGAGATCTCCTCTGAATTCTCACCAAACTCTCAAGGTGAACAAGTGAACAATTGAGCTCTCATTTTCCCTATGCGCCCTCCTTAAGGATGCATGAGAAAACCTAAATGATGGGTGGATGAGATCATCTCATTTCATCACTAATCAATGGTTGAGATCATCTCAAGTAAATCTCAACTCAAAACCCACTTTACTTAAGTTTCCATAGTTTCACTTTATGTCCCTTAATTCACCCACAAAGTGAATTAATAGACATTTTAGGCTATGTTAGGGACCTAACCCCTCACGTAGGTAAAATAATATATTTCCATGTAATAAAGGTCAATATTAATAAGGCCTAGCAATAAGGAATAATAAGTCCAATGTAAGAATACCTAATAGAAGCTTTTGCTTCTAGAAGGATCTTCCTCTAGATTGTTCTTTTGATAGACGTATTTAGTATAAATAGGAGTCAAGGGTATGAGAAGTTTTGTCTTGAAGATTATTGTAATAGAGCTCTGCTCTGCTGGAGGTTTCCCCCTCGAAGAGGCAAGTGAACATTGCTCTCAGTGATCAAAGTGCTCTTTTTGGTGTTATTTTGTTATCATTTTGGTATTATCGTGGTGTTTCTCTGGTTATATTGTTGTTCATCTGCCATTTCTAGCTATTTATTTCTATTCTACATAATTTTTATATCTGGAATATTACAAGGGGTATCATAGCACCTTCCTCAGCATAAAATTGTGGGTTAATTTTTCTTTTTAGGGTAGAGATGTATTCCAACATCTTTAAGCTATACAGATATGTAATTACACGCATAAACCCACGGTCGGGGATTCATACATGTAGAAAATACAAGTGGTAATTAAGAGCACATTTTTTGGTCACCCTCGTAACCCATGTTGGTACCCCTTTGAGTGGTAGCGCATCAGACAACACCTGTATATGGATCGACCTAGATCTCCTGAAGCCCTCCGTAGATAAACCGATTGGTCGCCTGAATGCTAAAGTTCCACCAAGAACAACACTCGGGAAGATAATCTCTAGTACCTGGGTAGTCGAGTAGTACGGCTAAGGGTACGGTCTAGCCTCCTTAGTTGGTTCCCTGAGATATTGGTTCGAGTACTACTGTTGGACCCCGCACGTATATCAGAGAGCTATAGCACAGCGCAAACCCTTGTCTGTAGAACCCTTGAATACCCTAACCCTTGGGAAGGAAACAAAAATAGAACCAACAAGATCTATTGACCTGCTACATTGTCTTCTACATTCTGGATGCAAAATTACTACACATTTCTTCCTGTTAAGCATTTGGGAATTTCGTCACTGCAGTATTCTTCAGGATGGAGTATAACTCCGCAGGAGTAAAAAAAACAGTACAATGGTCCCGCCGCACACTTATTTGGGACCTATTCCATTGGATTCCCCTTTTCTCCCTGATCGCAGTCATACCCTTCATTTTTAATCCTTTTTGTTTCAGTGGACACAACCCCTTCCCAGTTTCCCTATTTTCCCGCCTATCCCATTATATTTCCCTTCAAGCACTGATCATCATGGTAACTATCACTTATAAGTCATTTTATTTTGTGGTCCCACCCAACCATTGTTTTACTCGCACTTTCCATCTCCAACTGGCCACCACTCGCAACCAATATCTCCAAACTTCTGTCAATCAAGCCCATGTCTCCATCGAACATCTCACATCTCAGGTGGATTCCACCAATTCCCACATTGACACCTTGGAAGCCAACCTCACAACCTAATTGACCTACCTCCAGACTGTTGTCAATCAATTTTTGAACCACCCTACAAGTCCTTCTTAATCCGCACAACCCGATATTGTTGATTCCTCTCAGTATCCGCATTTTCACTCCAACTCCTTTCATCATGAACCTCATCTTCCCCGCGTAGAGGTCAATAAATTTGATGGCTCCGATCCTGCAGGTTGGGTCACTCAAATGGAGCATTATTTTTCTCTGCATGGTATTACTGGCGAGTTGGACAAACTTTGTTATGTTGTCCTCTATCTAGATCCTGAATGCTGGCAATGGTGGCAATGGAGAAAAAATTCACGTCTGGGGTATATTGCCCGGACCCAATTTGTTGCTGAGCTCTATGCCTGCTTTGATACTGATACCCACTATCTAGGTCGTTTGACCAAGTTGAAATAGTCATGCATAGTGGAAGACTTCATCACTGCTTTTGAGCATTTGTCCTTTCGAACAAAGGGCATGTCAGATGCGTTCTTCTGTGAATGATTTATTAGTGGTCTCAAGGATGAAATATGATCCCAGGTTCTCATGACCCTCCCTCCCACTTGGTTGGAAGATACTCAACATGCTAAAGAGGCCCAAAAAGTTGTTTCTTTCCAGAACCGAAAACCCCCTTTTGTTCCTCACCCTCGACCCGCTAATCCTAACCCCCCATGTTACTCCCCTCAAGGTCTAGAAACTAACTCGGGTTGAAATGGTTGAACGCCAACTGAAGGGTCTTTGCTATAATTGTGATGATAAATATTTTCCAGGGCACAAGTGTAAGGAACAAAAACTATTTATGGCCATATCAGAAGATGTTCCTAAAGAGGATGTGACTATTCCCCTTGTTGAAGAACCCTCCCTTCCCGATACCACCCAAGAACCTACTAACCCACCTGAAGTTGGTTTGCTTATTTCCTTGCATGCGCTCACTGGCTTCTCGCCCCCCCAAACGTTCAAGCTCATTGGCTACATTAAGAACAGGAAGGTCATCGTCCTTGTTGACAGTGGTAGCACCCACAATTTTATTCATCGTCGCATTGCCCTGGAAACCAATTGCTATATTTGTGCTATCAATAATTTTCAAATCATGATAGCCAATGGTGGGTCCATGAAATGTGGTGGGCGGTGTGAAAATGTATGTCTTCAAATTTCCCATTACCAACTGAAATATCATATGTTTACCATTGACATGGGAGGTTGTGACATTGTGCTAGGTGTTGAATGGTTACACACTTTGGGTCCCATTCTTATGGATTTTAAGGAATTAACCATGCAATTCCAAGGTCTCACAGTTGGTTCTCCTGAGATTATTAGTTCCCATTGTATGGATTGCTCAACTCAATTCTATTCAATCCGTTGAGACACCCTCTGTGCATCCTGACCTCCAAGTTATCATTTCCAAACATCAAGCTATTTTTTCCACCCCTCGGGGCCTTCCTCCTTCTCGTGGTGTTCATGATCATTCCACTCCCCTTGTTCCTAACAGTCTTCCTCCCAATGTTCTCCCTTATCTCCACCCATTTTCCCAAAAGAATGAAATTCAGAAAATAGTGCAGGAATTGCTCCAAGCAGGTGTTATCCGCCCTAGTACCAACCCTTATTCTTCCCTTGTGGTCATGGTACTTAAGAAAGAAGGTACTTGGAGCATCTGTCCTAACTTTCGTGCCCTCAATAAGCTCACCATCAAGGACAAGTTCCCCATTCCTGTCATTGATGATCTCTTGGATGAGCTAAGTGGTGCTCAGTACTTCACTAAACTTGATCTGTGTTCTGGCTACCACTAGATACGTATGCAAGAAGCTGACATACCCAAGACTGCCTTTTGAACTCGTGAGGGTCACTATGAGTTTTTGGCTATGCCCTTTGGCCTATGTAATGCCCCCTCCACCTTCCAAAGCCTCATAAATCATGTCTTCCATCCTTTTCTCCATTATTTTGTCTTAGTTTTATTTTATGATATTCTCCTCTATAGTAAAACTTGGCAATATCATCTTTCTTATGTGGATCAAATTCTTCATATACTCTCACAGCACCATCTTTTCCTCAAACAATCTAAATGTGATTTTGGCACATCATAAGTTGAGTACTTGGGTCATCTTTTTGGCAAAGCCAATGTCAGGGTGGATCCTAAAAATATTGAAGCTATGCAAGATTGGCCTCACCCAAAGACTCTCAAAAGCTTGCGTGGATTTCTGGGTTTAACAGGTTATTATTGCAAGTTTGTTAAGAATTATGGAAAGACTGCGGAACCTCTCACTGGTCTCCTTAAAAAGAATTCTTTCACTTGGACTCCAGCAGCTGCTCAGGCTTTTCAAGCCTTGAAGATGGCCATGTGCACCACTCCAGTCCTGGCCCTTCCTGATTTCACAAAGACCTTTGTCCTGGAATGTGATGCTTCCGGGAAAGGAATTTTCGTTGTCCTCATGCAAGAGGGTCAACCTTTGGCCTTTACCAGCAAACAACTGTCAGAGAAAAATTCAAGAAAATCAATCTATGAAAAGGAAATGTTGGCTATTTTGCATGCTGTGGATCTTTGGCGCCCGTATCTATTAGGGAAACACTTCCAAAATAAGACAGATCATCAAAGTCTCAAGTATTTTCTAGAACAACACCTTTCCTCCCCCAAGTAAAAAAAATGGGTGACTAATCTCTTTGGATATGATTATGATATCATTTACAAAAAAGGAAAATACAATGTGGTTGATGATGCACTTTCCAGAAAATATGAAGATGAAGGGTCCATTTTTTCTCTCTCCTTCATTGTACCACATTGGCTCCAAGATGTTCGCCAGGAATGGCTATAAGATCCCAAAAGTTCACATTTGATACAACAATTCCAGTCCAATTCTCTAGTCTCCCCAGGGTACTCTTGGCTTAATGATGAGCTTTGATACAAAGTCCATTTGTATTTAAGTACACAGACAAAACTTAAATCCACAGTACTTTCTGAGCTTCATGCTACACCCACAGTTGGGCATTCAGGGTTTACAAAAACCTATGACCGAGTCAAACGTTCTTTTTTCTGAGATGGTATGAAACATGACGTTCATAATTTTGTGGTTGAATCTGATGTGTGTCAATGCAACAAGGGAGAAACAATCAAATCTCCTGGCACATTAAAACCGCTTCCAATTCCCCCCACTATTTGGTGGGATATCTCTATGGATTTTATTGTAGGCTTAACTAAATCTGGAAATAAACCAGTCATCATGGTGGTACTTGATCGTCTTCCAAGTATGCTCATTTCTGTGCTCTTCAACACCCATTAATAACATCCATTGTGGCTCAACTTTTCATGGATCAAGTCTTCAAGCTTCATGGCATGCCACATTCTATTGTTTCCGATCGCGACCCAACTTTCACCAACAATTTTTGGCAAGAACTGTTCAAGCTCCAAGGCACCCAATTGCATCTCAGCACAACTTATCATCCCCAGAATGATGGTCAAACTGAAGTGGTCAACAAGTGTTTGGAAACATATTTGAGGTGTTTTGCATCAGAAAGGAAAAATCAGTGGTCTCAATGGTTACCACTAGATGAATGGTGGTACAACACTTCTTACCATACAACTACCTGCATGAATCCTTTTGAAGCAATCTATGGACAAAATCCACCTTCAGTTCTCTCATATTTTCCAGGTGTCTTGAAGGTCCAAGCAGTTGACCAAATGCTTACAGTTCAAGAGGCTATTCTCCATACCCTCAAAGAGAATTTGGTTATGGCCTAGAATTGCATGAAGAAACAAGAAGATCAAGGTCGTTCTAAATGTCAATTTGCAGAAGGGGATTAGGTGTTTCTTCACCTACAACCTTACAAAAAAAATTCCCTCAAGGATGACCATTGTCAAAAATTGGCACCCAAATTTTATGGTCCTTATATAGTTCTCAAGCGTGTGGGATATGTGGCCTATCAGTTAGCTTTTCCTAGTCATTCTAAGCTCCATCCTGTTTTTCATGTTTCCTTCTTAAAGAAGGTGATTGGAACTAAGTGCCAAACTCAAACCACCCTTCCTGAGTTGGATGAAGAATGATCCATTTGGATACAGCCACAAGCAGTTTTGGACTAGTGTGAGTGTCGTCTGTGTCAGCGCACCATGAAGGAAGTGTTAATCCAGTGGAAAGATACATCCCCAATAGATGCCACTTGGGAACCCGCTACTATTCTGCGGCAATTTCCTCATCTCAAGCCTTGAGGACAAGGCTTTTTATAAAGGGGAAAACATGTTAGGGACCTAACCCCTCACGTAGGTAGAATAATATATTTCCATGTAATAAAGGTCAATATTAATAAGGTCTAGCAATAAGGAATAATAAGTCCAATGTAAGAAGACCTAATAGAAGCTTCTGCTTCTAGAAGGATCTTCCTCTAGATTGTTCTTATGATATACATATTTAGTATAAATAGGAGTCAAGGGTATGAGAAGTTTTGTCTTGGATACTATTGTAATAGAGATCTACTCTGTTGGAGGTTGCCCCCTCGAAGAGGTAAGTGAACATTGCTCTCAGTAATCAAAGTGCTCTTTCTGGTGTTATTTTTTTATCATTTTGGTATTATCATGGTGCTGCTCTGGTTATATTGTTGTTCATCTTCCATTTCTACCTATTTGTTTTTATTCTACATACTTTTTAAATCTGGAATATTACAGGATAAAATGACCAAATTTAGTTTTTGACTTAAATCTCCTAATTCAAAGTGAAATTAGACATAAATTACATAGTACAAGGTACAAAGTACTTCCCACGTGTGTTTATAATCTCACAAACACAAGCGGACCACTTTCCAAGGTATCCAAATCTCAACACTCCCTCTTACTGAGGAAAGTGCCCTTCACCCCCAATCTCATCCATGTAGTGGACATGGTTTCCTACTGGAAAATATTCGGTGAGTATGGTTGTACCCTGATCAATGAAAGTAGTCTGACACAGATCTGCTCAATCTGTGTGATCTATAGATGGAAGTGTCTCTCCACCTATCCAAGATCACCTAGATCTTGGTATCAAACCAAACATCTCCACCTTGGTCTCCCACCAAGGATTTCTACCTCCTAACATCTCACCAATGAACAATACTCTTGGCATCTCACCAAGAGTCTCCCCCTCTTGGTATCTCACCAAGAGCACCTGGATCTCGGTATCTCACCAATTTCCTCAACTTGGCCTCTCGCCAAGTGGATTACACTTGAAGTGGATCTATAACCTGATTTGCCCGTCTCCATAGCCAAGTGAGGCTCAAGCATTCATGGTGCCCTGCCACTCCTCCTCATCAATCTTTGATGCTATGAATCCCCTGCACCAACCCTCTGTCTTGGAAACTCTGAAACTGAAGCTATCTTGGGTGGACCAGTCACCTTTGATGATGGTGTCCATGAAACCTGAGTCTAAGCTCCCTCTAAATCACTACTATGAGTCATTAGGTCATCCTTGACTATGTCTCCCCATCTGATGTTGGATGGTGTAACAATAGACAAGGTAGTCGCGAGTTCACAGTCTCTCACAAATTGTTAATCGAACTCAAGATCCTCTATTGTCGCTATTGAAACCTCATGTTGCTTCTTCTTCTTCTTGGGACATTGTCCTTCATAGTGACTCATCTCCCGACAAGCAAAGAATCTCACTGTGCTCATGTCTCTATTCGGCCCACTGCTGTTCTCTCCTCCCTGTGGTAGGGCATCCTCTATAATAAAGTGGTGGTTTTCTATATGGTTTCATATATCTTGTGTGGTGATTGTATTCATATATCTTTGGATCTATTGTGATATTTGTATTCAGTTCTTTGGTTCTTAACAAGTGGTATCAAAGCACTTTCCTTAACAAACATTGTGGGCAAATATTATTTTTTTTGTAGATTTTTTTTTTGGGAAAATTAAAAAGAGGGCCACGACATTCCATAAATTTTCAGTATATTTCTGTGAAAAATTTGCAGAAACAAGTAACATTGTGGGCAAATATTTTTTATTTTTGCAGATTTTGTTTTTCGGAGAATAAAAAAGAGGGCCACGACATTCCAGAAATTTTCAGTATATTTTTGTGAAAAATTTGCGTAAACAGGTTGTACATCTGAGTTTCTCTCAGAAAAACACCCAAGTTGAAAAAAAAAATCGTTTGAAATGGAGTCTGGGAAGTCAAGATATTGAAGTTTTAAAATCTGCAATTTTTCAGGGGTTTTTCCGTGGACGGAGGCGCGATTTTTTTTTTTTCAATTTCTGTAGTAGTAGGAGGCCGAATTTGCCCAAACAAATTACAGATCTGAGTTCCTCTCACAATGTCACCCAATTTCAAAAAAAAAATAGCCGAAACGGAGTCCGAGAAGTGAAGTTATGAGCATTTTAAATTCAGTAGTTTTTCAGGGTTTTTCCGGAAAACGTCGCGATTTTCTGCAGTAATTTATTGTTCTATTTTTTGGGTTTTTTTGTGACGGCAGCGGGACTACAGATTTCATAGGGTTCTCAGATGGCTATTTCTTCTCAAACCCTCAAAGAAATTCTACATATTACTAAAGCATTCAAAGCCCAATGGTGTGACACATTGCATGACATATTACATGACCTTGTAGATGGCCTCAATGATAGTTTCAGTAGTATTCAAGATTCATTGGATAGCATGCAAGAGAGATTTCTTATGGCGGATATCATGAATGAATATCATCAAGACGTGTATTCTTGGTAAGCTTTGGAGGACGATTGTGATGATTGGTATATGGATAGTTGTCATTTATGGGATGACGACCACTTCTATTTTCTATTTGATGACTCTCCTTCACCTCATATAGAGCACATTATGGAGAGAAGTCCAATGTCTTCTATGCACACTATTTCTCAGTATTCTTCCGTACTAGTATGTTATTCACATGATTTTGGGGATATGGAGGGATCTACATATTTGGATCCCCATGATCAATGTAGATCTTTGGAGTATCATTTTCAATTGGTTCTTGAGTTCAAATATATTTCGTGTGGAGTTCACATGAACACTTGGGCATGGGACCCCAATTCACAATCGATGTTGGACGACTTCAACATGATGGTTTTCATTTATCCATGGGACCTTGGTTCTCTATTCTACTTCAGCACTATGGTCCACACTTATCCATGGGACCTTGGTATATGGTTGTACATCAAGCGTTGAGGACAACGCTTTCATAAGGGGGATGGAATGTTAGGTATCTAGAGAGGT
>ML838740.1:59969-81062 GCA_009831015.1 Picea engelmannii
AAATAAGGCTCACTATGGTAGTTAGACATAATAAATGGGTAATTAGATATAATAAATGTAAGAGGACTTCTTAGAAGGTTCTACTTCTAGAAGATTTCTCCTCTAGAATGTTCTTAGGTGATGGTAGAACTATATAAAGGGGTTTAAGCAATGTAATGGGATATGAAGAGAATTATTGTATTTGGAGCGTTAGCTCAATAGGAGGATGCCCTCTCGAAGAGGCAAGTGAATAGGAGAGGATCCCTTCCATAATAGGATCCATTGTACAGTGTTTCCCTACCTCAAGGGTTTTGATATAGTAAAGTGTGGTTTCTTCTATCTTGTTTTGTGGATCTATTGTGTATTCAGTATTTGTGGTGATTATATTTGTAGATCTATTCAGGTTCTTAACAAAGGCACAGGGTTGGATCAAGGGGTCTAGTTGATATCAAAAATCAATCATTATTTCTCTTATGAATATACACATGAGACTTGGATATGAATACTTCATAGTTTTTATGTGACCACATAGGATACTTGCTAGAAACCTGAAGACACCTAGATTTATAGTGATGCAGCACCCCTACTCTCCCTCGAGCTACGCGACCTCCCAGTCAAGGATCTTCAATTCTATGAGCCAAATCGACTCTCTGAAACCTTGATGGTCTCACTTTGTAACTAAACATAGGCTCTTTCGCCTTTCGGTGCAGGTCCTATGGCACCTGCAACCTCTCCCTTCGCGCTGCTGAATTATCGTGTTTTAGGTGTTAGCCCCTTTTCCATTAGCCCCTTCCTAGAAGTTCCCTTGGGCTATGACCTCATGTAACACGTGACTGCGGGGTGACGAAAAGTGGTTTGGGATCAACCCACTTTTCTCCCCGCAATTCACTACCAGCCACCACCCGTCCTTTTGAAAATACCGTGGTTTCAATTGCGGCCCGCTCTCAAATTTTTAAAGTTCAAGCACTTTCTATCCCCGCAATTGAACGTGGTCGTGGATCTTGTGATCTCGGGCAGGGTCTCTTGATCAATGGATGAGATCTGCTTCACCAATTCAGGTTTCAGAGTTTTCAACTCTCAAACCTTACTTTCTCCCTAATGGTTTCACCTGAAGCTCACGATCTATTGATGCATGTCTCCCACAGATCGATAGTTGTGATTTCTTCGAGTCTTCAGACTTCAGATTTCTCAAGTCTCAACTTTCACTTTCCCTCGAAGTGCATGGATTTATGTCACGTGTCCTCCTGAATCAGACAACTGAGACTCACTTCGGGTCTTTACCTGGAATCCACGGATTTTCATCATGTATCCTCCTTGATCTGACGACCAAGGTTCACTTCGGATCTTCGAAATTTGAAAACCTCAAATCTCAACTTCTGCATGCTCTCTTTTTGTTGGAGCGTTTTACCCGGATTACACAATCGGTTGACGTGTGTCCTCCTACAGATCGACGGTCTTCATCTACTTCATCTATT
The DNA here is from genome assembly GCA_009831015.1 of Picea engelmannii. NCBI lineage: Eukaryota > Viridiplantae > Streptophyta > Pinopsida > Pinales > Pinaceae > Picea > Picea engelmannii. The sequence continues at coordinate 61,424 of ML838740.1, forward strand.
TGGGCTTTGGGAGTTTCAACACTCCACTGTTTCTTCCCCCTGGAGCTCATGATCCGTCACCACGCGTCCCTCTGGATATGATGGTTCAGATTCACTTCAGACTTTGGGTTTCATAAGTTTCAATTCTCAATTGAAACCCTCAAAGTGATTTTTCTTGAAGCCTCTGATCTGTTGACACGTATCTGCTAATGATCGACGGATAATATCTACTTCAACAATTTCACCTCCTCCTTGTCCACAAACTTTCGAAGTTGTGGATCTTGCACCACCTGTCCCTCTTGACGATGGACGGTCCCAAATCACTTCGAGACTTCGATACTTTGGCAGTCCGATCTCCTCTGCGCTTCAAAAGACTTAAATTTCATGCACCTTGCCAAGACCCAATGATCTAGAATGATTATGCTCCCTCCTAGACGGATCTTAACCGATGATTCATGAAAACTTCATAGCTTCACTCTTTCTGAAGATTTCTCCCCGCTGTCTCTTCTGAGCTTGATCCCCTTGAGGATTTTGGTCTCCCATGCACTCTTTGCGTTTCTGGGATTTTGACAAACTCATATCAAAGGGTTTCTTCGAAATAAACTCTTCCTGCACTCCTCGCGCCTCTTTGTTCTGGTTCTTCGACACTTAGTCACTCGCTGACTCTGTGCACTCCTTGCACTTCTCTGTTCTGGTTCTTCGACACTTAGTCGCTCACTGACTCTGTGCACTCCTTTCACTTGGCCTAAGTTCCTACCATTCCTTATGAAGTTCTCTGAGTCAATCCAAGACTCCTTCAATGCACTACTTGTGTGCGAGATGCACTCCTTGCATACGAGTTCTCAGAAGCGAGACGATTGAAACTTATCCAATTCGTCACAAATTCATATGATCAACTCTGAAAAATCATACATAAACGTAATGAACTAAAACACACACAAAATATAACATTCATTCAATCACAATTCAAAATGAACACTGTCCACGAAATTGGAACAATTATGTCTATTCTCTTCATTCATGAAATAAATTACATAGTATTACAATTCTTCACAGCATTTTCTCTTCTTTTCTATCTGCTATTGTCCTATACTCCGCTCTCCTCTTCTCTCTCTCTCTAATCAACAACCAATCTATCTAAGGAGTGGCTCCTCGAGCTCTTCTCCGTCTTGTCTACAACCTATCCTATCAGTTCCTAGCGATTACCTACTTTGTCCTCTTACAATAACTATCAGTTATTACCAGATAAGAGATGACACTCTCTATCTACAAATCCTTATAGTCTTATAAGACTTTACAAACAAGATATATTTAAAAACGTTGTTTCCAAAATATTTCAACAACTCGTTATGTTTCTGAGTTAAATGTTGATTTGAAATTTTGTCATGTTGAGATGTCATATCCCTACCTCCACGCTTGCGTCTTTGACTTTGAAAGTGATGCTCCTGCATCATACTCCTCTGGCTAAAATATTCATGGACTCATGTCCATGAGCTCATGCACTGTTTTTCCATGCTTCAAAATATCACGTTCAGTGACCCAACTTGAATCTTCCACTGGATGATCTTTCCACTTCACTAAGTATTCAGGATATGTCTTCCTCCTGGTCTTCTTTCCAACTCTTTGTTCTATGATTCTCTCCATCTGAGGTTTTTCTGTTGTGGGAAATTGTTCTTCCCACCGAACTTCTTTTTGATCATCTGATTCTCTTGCATCATCTCTCCTGGAAGGATACAGGTATGCAACATTGAATATCGATAATATCCCAACATTGTCTGGCAATCCAATTTCATAAGCATTGGCTGTAAATTTTCTGAGAATCTTGCATGGTCCTATCTTCTTCATATTCAACTTGTTATATGTTCCCCTTGGAAACCTTTCTTTCCTCAAATGAGCTAAAACTTCATCTCCTACTTTGAATTGAACTTCTCTCCTCTTCCGATCAACTCTGTTCTTATATTTCAGGCTACTGTCCTGTAGCTTCTCTTTGACTCTGTCATGGAGTTTCTGAATTTTTGTTGCAAAATCTTTTGTGCCAGCACTTCTGAATTCATCTTGATTCATATCTCTCAACTCTGTAATCCCTCTTGGTTGTATACCATACACAATTTCAAATGGACTTTTTCCAGTGTTCATGTTCACTGAATTATTAAATGAAAATTCTGCTTGTGCCAGAATCTGATCCCATTGATGACCTTGTTCAATGACTAAACTTCTTAACAATTTTCCTAGACTCATGTTTACTACTTCAATCTATCCATCTGTTTGAGGGTGATATGTTGAACTAAAGGACAATTTTGTCCCCAGCCTCTTCCATAGAGTTCTCTAAAAGTGTCCTACAAATTTTGTGTCTCTATTTGAAACTATGCTCCTAGGAAATCCATGTAGTCTCACCACTTCTCTAAAAAACAAATTGGTTATGTGCGTAGCATCATTTGTTTTCTGGCATGGTATGAAATGTGCCATTTTTGAAAATCTGTCCACCACGACAAATATGGAATCACTCCCTTTTTGGGTTCTTGGCAATCCCAATGCAAAATCCATACTGATTGCATCCCATGGCCTTTCTGGAATTGGTAATGGTTGATACAAACCAGTGTTTTGTTGTCTTCCTTTTTCATAATGGAAAATTCAACATTCTTTCACAAACTTTTTCACTTCTTCCCTCATACTCGTCCAATAGTATGAATTGCTCAGTTGTGCAAATGTCTTATCATGACCAAAATGTCCAGTTAAACCTCCACTATGTTTCTCTTTCAGTGGGTTATCTCTCATTGAGCATCTTGGTATACATAGTTGGCTCCCTTTGAACAATAATCCATCCTGGGTCAAATATTATGTCCATGGGCTTTTGTCTCCCAACAAAGGATTGTTACATGCCTCATAAGCTTCCTTAAAATCTGGATCTTCTCGATACATTTCCTTGAGGTGTTCGAACCCTAAGGTATCCACTTGGAATTCATGTACAATTAAACTCCTCCTGCTCAAAGCATCTGCAATTTTGTTAGCAGTTCCAACAATATGTTAAATAACAAAAGTAAAATTCTGCATAAATTCTACCCATTTAGCATGTCTCTGATTCAACTTTTCTTGTCTAGTAATAAACTACAAAGCTTGATTATCACTGTACAAGACAAATTCTTTAGGAATTAGATAGTGTCTCCACTTCTACAAAGCTTGAATCACTGCATAAAATTCTTTGTCATGTGTGGAATACTTCTTCTTGATGTCATTCAACTTCTCACTGAAATAAGCAATTGGCCTATTATCCTGACTCAAGATTGCTCCAATAACTACTCCACTCACATCACATCTCACTTGAAATGTTTTTCCAAAATCTGGTAAGACCAGAATTGGTTGTTCTGTGATCTTCTCTTTCAACACTTTGAAACTTTTTTCAGCATCCTCTGTCCAATTAAAAGACTTGTGTTTATTCTTCACAGTGTCCAGCATGGGTGTACATATACCACTAAAGTTTTTGATAAACTTCCTATAAAAACTTGCTAACCCATGAAAACTTCTTACCTGAAATATGCTTCCTGGAGATGGCCATTCTTTGATTGCTCTCACCTTTTCTGAATCCATCTTCAATTCATTTGAAGAGATCACAAAACCCAAGTATATTATTTTCGTCTTTATAAAAGAGCTTTTCTTCAGATTTATCAACAATTTTTCTTGTTGCAACCTTGTCATCACTGATGTAAAATGTTTTAAGTGTTCTCCCTTTTTCTTACTGAAGATTAGTATGTCATCTAGATACACTATCAAAAATTTCCCTATGAAGTCTTTCAATATTCCATTCATTAATCTCATAAATGTTCTTGGGGCATTTTTCAACCCAAATGGCATGACCAACAATTCAAACAAACCTTCATTTGTCTTGAATGATGTCTTCCATTCATCTCCCTCTCTCATCCTTATTTGATAATATCCACTCTTCAAGTCTATCTTGGAAAAATAGCTTGCTCCACTCAAATAATCCATCAAATCATCCATCCTGGGTAAATGGAATCTATACCTAATGGTGATCTTATTGATGGCTCTAGAATTTGTACACATTCTCCATCCTCCGTCCTTCTTTGGACTCATCACAGTTGGTATTGCGCATGGGCTTAGGCTTTCCCTGACTAAACCTTTATCCAACAACTCTTGGACTTGATTTTTGACCTCCTCATTCTCTCTAGGTGTCAACCTATAAGCTCCTTTGTTTGGTAAACTAGCTCTTGTAATAAGGTCAATATGATGGCTTATACTCCTAATGGGTGGCAATGAGTGAGGTAACTCATCCACTACTATGTCAACAAAGTTTTCTAACAGTTCCTAGATTTATTCAGGTAAATCTTCCACATAAGTATTTGTAAGGATAACTCTGGGCTTCCTCACTATAGCAAACTGCATCTCCTGCTCCTTCTTGACTTCATTCAAGAGTTCCTTCCAACTCATGAGAAGTATACTTGAACTAGCTTCTCTCTTTTTCCCTTTGTCTTCTATTGGTAACAACATATGTGTCCTACCATTCCTTTCTAAGGTATAACTATTCTTCCACCCATCATGAATAACTTTTATGTCAAACTGCCATGGTCTCCCCAATAAAATATGATAGACATCCATAGGAATTACATCACATAATATTTCATCCTTATAACATCCTATTTTAAATTCAGCTCGACATTGTCGACTTACCATTACTTGATGTCCTTTTTGCAACCATGATACCTTGTATGGGTTTGGATGTGCAGTTGTCTCCAGCTCCAATTTCTCCACCATCTCTGTGGATACTAGATTGTTAATTCTCCCACTGTTTATGATCACCTTGCAAACTCTGTCTTTCGTCTTGCAAGCAGTTCTGAATAGACTTGTCTGCTAAATTGGTTCCTTTACCTCCTTCTCTAGTTTAAGAATAACTTTCCTCATCATGAGGCTCTTTCCTCCTTCTGCTGCTTTTGCTTCCACATGCTTATGTGCTTCAGAAATGTGTGCTTCCCCTCCTTTAGTGTATTTTTTCTTCTCTAGGAATTCCCAAGACATGTGCCATGTCTTTCCACAAGCATAACATCTAATTTCACCTCCTCTGGCTCTTCCTCTTCCTCTAGGAAAATAGATTCTTCCTCCATGTTGTCCTTCCTTAGAACTTCCACCTTTCTTAGGGTGATTATGTTTCTTTCCAGCTTCATGCTTTGGTTTTTGGAACTTTTCTTTGTTGGTTTCCTTACCTCTACTTGAGTTTCCTCCTCTGTTTCGTTGGCTTTGTTTTCTGGCCAATTTCTCTTCAGCTTTCATTGTTGCCTGATAAGAATCCTCGAATTTACTAACAGACATCATGTTGATATCCTCTTGTATTTCATATCTTAGTCCATTGATATACCTAGTTGTCTTTTCATCATCATTCTCTTTCTGTCCAACCATGATGTTCAGTCTGTAAAATTCCTTAGTGTATTCCTTCACTGATAGGATTTTATGTCTTAGGTTTTGTACTCTTCTAAATATATTGATTTGATAGTCCTTTGGGATAAATTTTGCTTTTAGCTTGGCTACCATCCTATCCCAACTCTTAATTGTTTTCTTACCCTTTCACCTACGATCGGATTGCAGTTCATCCCACCATAGTGTTGCATGACCCTTCAGTATTGTTATTGCATGCTTCACCATATTCTCTTCTTCGATATCTTCATAATCGAAGTACTTGTCCATAGCACATACCCAATCCAACAATTCTTCAACTTATAAATTTCCTTCATACATTGGTACCTCTATTTTTTCTCTGGCTCATATTCTTGAAACAACTTTCAATAAGCGGTCTTCTGCAACATCCTCTTCTACATCTTCTTTGACCTCTATCTCTTCTCTCTCAGCTTCATTGATATCTCCAGTGTTTGGTGCTCTCCTCTGCGCTATCTCCATGGCATCCAGTCTCATTCAGAGTCGCCTCATTTCTTCTTCCATTTCTAGATTAGCTCTGTGTCTTCTAGGTGGCATGATTCCGCTACCTCACCTTTTGATGCCTACAAACAGAATCAACTCTTGATACCACTGATGATATCAATTTATCTCCTTCCTCCTTTTAATGTTATTTGAAAACAAATTCAATAGCTCTGATACTACATGATGCAGCCCCCCTACTCTCCCTCAAGCTACGCGACCTCTCGATCAAGGATGTTCGATTCTGTGAGCCAAATCGGCTCTCTGAAACCCTGATGGTCTCACTTTGTAACTAAACACAGGCTCTTTCGCCTTCGGTGCAGGTTCTATGGCACCCACAACCTCTCCCTTCGCGCTACTGAACTATTGTGTTTCAGGTGCTAGCCCCTTTTCCATTAGCCCCTTCCTGGATGTGACCTTGGGCTAGGACCTCACATAAACACGTGACTACAGGGTGACCAAAAGTGGTTTGGGATCAACCCGCTTTTCTCCCTGCAATTCACTACCAGCCGCCACACGTCCTTTTGATGATACCGTGGTTTCAATTGTGACCCACTCTCAAATTTTTAAAGTTCGAGCACTTTCTGTCCCCGCAATTGAGCGTGGCCGTGGATCTTGTGATCTCGGGCAGGGTCTCTTGAGCAACGACTGAGATCTTCTTTGCCAATTTAGGTTTCAAAGTTTTCAACTCTCAAACCTTACTTTCTCTCTAATGCTTTCACCCAGAGCTCACGATCTATTGACACATGTCTCCCGCAGATCGATGGCTTCGATTTCTTAGGGTCTTCGGACTTCAGATTTCTCAACTCTCAACTTTCACTTTCCCTCGAAGTGCGTAGATTGTTACTGCATGTCCTCATGAATCAGACGACTGAGACTCACTTCGGTTCTTTACCTGGAATCCACGGATTTGCACCGCGTGTCCTCCTTGATATGACGGCTAAGGTTCACTTTGGATCTCCAGAATTCGGAAACCTCAAATCTCAACTTCTCCACACTCACTTTTTCCTGGAGCGTTTTACCCGCAGTACACAATCGGTTGACGCGTGTCCTCCTATAGATCGATGGTCCCCAACTACTTCGGCTATTTGTGCTTCGGGAGTTTCAACGCTCCAACTTTGCTGCCCCCTAGAGCTCAAGATCCATCACCACACGTCCCTCTGGATCTAACGGTTCAAATTCACTTCAGACTTCGGGTTTCAAAAGTTTCAATTCTCAACTGAAAACCTCGAAGTTATTTTTCCCGAAGCCTCTGATCTGTTGAAACGTATCTCCTACTGATCGACGGTTAGTATCTACTTTGGTGATTTCACCTCCTCTTTGTCCACAAACTTCCGAAGTTGTAGATCTAACACCACCTATCCCTCTTGACGATGGATGGTCCCAAATCACTTTGGGACTTTGGCAGTCTGCTCTCCTCTGCGCTTCAAGAGAATTAAAGCTCACACACCTTGCTAAGACCCAATGATCTGGAACAATCCCGCTCCCTCCTAGATGAATATTAACCGATGATTCATGAAACCTTCAGAGCTTCTCTCCTGCTAAATATTTCTCCCCGCTATCTCTTCTGATCTTGATCCCCTTGAGGATTTTGGTCTCCCACGCACTCCTTGCGTTCCGGGGATTTTGAAAAACTCAGATCAAAGGGTTTCTTCGAAATAAACTCTTCCTGCACTCCTTGTGCTTCTCTGTTATGGTTCTTCGACACTTAGTCGCTCACTGATTCTGTGCACTCCTTGCACTTGGGCTAAGTTCCTACCATTCCTTATGAAGCTCTCTTAGTCAATCCAAGACTCCGTCGACACACAACTTGCGTGAGAGATGCACTCCTTGCATACGAGATGCACTCCTTTCATATGAGTTCTCAGAAGTGAGACAATTGAAACTTATCCAATTCGTCACAAATGCATATGATCAACTCTGAACGATCATACATAAATGTAATGAACTAAAACACACATAGAATATAACACTCATTCAATCACAATTCAAAATGAACACTGTCCACGAAATTGGAACAATTTTGTTTGTTCTATTCATTCATGAAATAAATTACATAGTATTACAGTTCTTCACTGCATTTTCTCTTCTTTCTTATATGTTACTCTCCTCTACTCTGCTCTCCTCTGCTCTCTCTCTCTCTAATCTCCTTAATACAATACAACAACCAATCTATCTAAGGGGTGGCTCCTCGAGCTCTTCTCCATCCTGTCTGCAACCTATCCTATCAGTTTCTAGCAATTACCTACTTTGTCCTATTACAATAACTATCAGTTATTACCAGATAAGAGCTGACACTCTCTATTTGCAACTCCTTATAGTCGTATAAGACTTTACAAACAAGATATATTTCAAAAGATTATTTCCAAAATATCTCAACAACTCGTTCTGTTTCTGAGTTAAATGTTGATTTGAAATTCTGTCATGCTGAGATGTCATATCCCCGCCTCCATGCTTGCGTCTTTGACTTTGAAAGTGATGCTCTTGCATCATACTCCTCTGGCTAAAATATTCATGGACTCCTGTCCATGAGCTACTACACTGTTTTTCCATGCTTCAAAATATCAGGTTCAGTGACCCAAATTGAATCTTCCACTGGATGATCTTTCCACTTCACTAAGTATTCAGGATATGTCTTCCTCTTAGTCTTCTTTCCAACTCTTTATTCTATGATTCTCTCCATCTGAGGTTTTTCTGTTGTGGGAAATTGTTCTTCTCACTGAACTTCTTTCTGATCATTTGATTCTCCTGCATCATCTCTTCTGTAAGGATACAGGTATGTAACATTGAATATCGGTGATATCCCAACATTGTTTGGCAATCGAATTTCATAAGCATTGGCTGCAAATTTTTTGAGAATATTGCATTGTTCTATCTTCTTCATATTCAAATTGTTTTATGTTCCCCTTGGAAACCTTTCTTTCCTCAAATGAACTAAAAATTCATCTCCTACTTCGAATTGGAATTCTCTCCTCTTCTGATCAACTATGTTCTTATATTTCAGGATGTTGTCCTGTAGCTACTCTCTGACTCTGTCATGGAGTTTTGGCATTTCTGTTGCAAAATCTTTTGCGCCAGCACTTCTGAATTCATCTTGATTTGGATATCTCAACTATGTAATCCCTCTTGGTTGTATACCATACACAATTTCAAATGGACTTTTTCCAGTGCTCCTGTTCACTGAATTGTTAAATGCAAATTATGCTTGTGCTAGAATCTGATCCCATTGATGACCTTGTTTAGAGACTAAAATTATTAACAAGTTTCCCAGACTCTTGTTTACTACTTTAGTATGTCCATCTTTCTGAGGGTGATATGATGAACTAAAGGACAATTTTGTCCTCATCCTCTTTGTAAGGTAGCTAGAGAGGTAGTGGGGGGGGCCAGAGGGCCCATAGTGATAATAATGGAGGTCATTCAATGTAAGGTGGAATAGGTCCACTATATTATTAAATAAGGTCCACTATGGTAATTAGATATAATAAATGTAAGAGGACTTCTTAGAAGGTTCTACTTCTAGAAGATTCCTCCTCCAGAATGTTATTAGGTGATGGTAGCACTATATAAAGAGGTTCAAACAATGTAATGGGATATGAAGAGAAGTATTGTATTTGGAGTGGTATCTCAATAGGAGTATTCCCCCTCGAAGAGGCAAGTGAACAGGAGAGGATCCCTTCCATAATAGGATCCATTGTATGGTGTTGCCCTACCTCAAGGGTTTGATAGTAATAAAAGAGATTTTGCATATTGTTCTTATATATTGCTCTGTGGATCTATTGTGTATTTATTATTTGTGGTGATTATATTTGTATATCTATTTAGGTTCTTAACTAGTGGTATCAGAGCACTTTCCTTGGCAGACATTGTGGGCAAATATTTTTTATTTTTGCAGATTTTGTTTTTCGGAGAAGAAAAAAGAGGGTCGCTACATTCCAAACATTTTGGGTATATTTTTGTGAAAAATTTGTAGAAACAGGTTGTATATCTGAGTTCCTCTCAAAAAAACACCCAATTTGAAAAAAAAAATCGTCCAAAACAGAGTTCGAGAAGTCAAGATATTGAAGTTTTAAAATCTGCAAATTTTTAGGGTTTTTTCGGCGGTCGGCGACATGATATTTTTTTTTATTTCTGTAGCATCTGCAGGCCGAATTTGCCCAAACAAAATACAAATCTGAGTTCCTCTCACAATTTCACCCAATTTCAAAAACAAAATCAGCCGAAATGGAGTCTGGGAAGTGAAGTTATGAGTATTTTAAATTCAACAATTTTTCATTGTTTTCCAAAAAACGCCGCGATTTTCGGCAGTAATTTATTGTTCTATTTTTTGAGTTTTTTCATGGCGGCGGCGGGACTGCAGAATTCATAAATTTTCATAGGGTGCTCAGATGGTTATTTCTTCTCAAATCCTCAAATAAATTCTACAGATTACTGAAGCATTCAAAGCTCAATTGTTTGACACATTGAATGACAGATTGTATGGCTTTGTAGATGGCCTCAATGATAGTTTTCGTAGTATTCAAGATTCTTTGAATACCATGCAGTAGAGTTTTCTTATGGAAAACCTTAGGGATGAATATAATCAAAAAATATATGTTTGGTATGATTTTGAGGCCGATTGTGATGATTGGTATATGGATAGTTGTCGTTTTTGGGATGACAACCACTTCCATATTTTATTTGATGACTCTACTCCACCTTCTATAGAGAACATCAAAGTCCCACATCAGGAGTGAGTTACCAACGTCCAACCTACATATTCTACAATGGTATTGTTCCTTCCAGATTCATCTTTGATCATCTCCCACTGTGTGGATGGATATTCTTATTTGGATCCACATGATAGGTGTCAGTATTGGGAGCATCATTTTTAGTTGGTTATTGGGTGTCGATATCTTCCATGTGGGGTTCACATGAGAAATTGGACATGGGACACTGGTTTACAATGGTGGTTGGACTACTTTAGCATGGTGGCTATCATTTCTCAATGGGACCCTGGTTCTCTAGTCTACTTCTGCACTATGGTCCACACTTATCCATGGGACCCTAGTATATGGTTGTACATCAAGCGTTGATGACAATGCTTTCATAAGGGGGATGGAATGGAAGGTAGCTAGAGAGGTAGTGGGGGGGGAAGAGGGCCCATAGTGATAATAGTGGAGACCATTCAATGTAAGGTGGACTAGGTCCACTATATTATTAAATAAAACCCACTATGGTAGTTAGATATAATAAATGAGTAGTTAGATATAATAATTGTAAGAGGACTTCTTAGAAGGTTCTACTTCTAGAAGATTCCTCCTCTAGAATGTTCTTAGGTGATGGTAGCACTATATAAAGGGGTTCAAGCAATGTAATGGGATATGCAGAGAATTATTGTATTTGGAGCGGTAGCTCAATAGGAGGATGCCCCCTCAAAGAGAGAAGTGAACAGGAGAGGATCCCTTCCATAATAGGATCCATTGTATGGTGTTTCCCTACCTCAAGGGTTTGGTAATAATAAAGTGTGGTTTCTTCTATCTTGTTTTTTGGATCTGTTGTGTATTCAGTATTTGTGGTGATTATATTTGTAGATCTATTCAGGTTCTTAACACTCTTCCATAGAGTTCTCCAGTGTCCTACAAATTTTGTGTCTCTATCTAAGACTATGCTCCTAGGCAATCCATGTAGTTTCACCACTTCTCTGAAAAACAAATTGGCTATGCATGTAGCATCATTTGTTTTCTAGCATGGTATGAAATGTGCCATTTTTGAAAATCTGTCCACCACAACAAATATGGAATCACTCCCTTTTTGGGTTATTGGCAATCCCAATACAAAATCCACATTGATTGCATCCCATGGCCTTTCTGGAATCGGTAATGGGTGATACAAAACAGTGGTATGCTGTCTTCCTTTTGCACACTGGAAAATTCTGCATCTGTTAACAAATTTTTTCACTTCTTCCCTCATACTCGACCAATATTATGAATTGCTCAGCTGTGAAAATGTCTTATCATGACCAAAATGTCTAGCTAAACCTCCACTATGTTTCTCTTTCAGCAGGTTATCTCTCATTGAGCATCTTGGTATACATAGCTGGCTCCCTTTGAACAATAATCCATCCTAGATCAAATATTCTTTCCATGGGCTTTTGTCTCCCAACAAAGGATTCTTACATGCCTCATAAGCTTCCCTAAAATCGAGATCTTCTCGATACATTTCCTTGAGGTGTTCGAACCCTAAGGTCTCCACTTGGAATTCCTGTACAATTAAACTCCACCTGCTCAAAGCATCTCCAACTTTGTTAGCAGTTCCAACAATATGTTTAATAACAAAAGTAAAATTCTGCATAAATTCTACCCATTTAGCATGTCTCTGATTCAAATTTTTTTGTCTAGTAATAAACTGCAAAGCTTGATTATCACTATACAAGACAAATTCTTTAGGAATTAGATAGTGTCTCCACTTCTTTAAAGTTTGAATCACTGCATAAAATTCTTTTCCATATGTGGAATACTTCTTCCTAATGTCATTCATATTATCACTAAAATAAGCAACCGACCTATTATCTTGACTCAATACTGCTTCAATAACTACTCCACTCGCATCACATCTCACTTGAAATGTTTTTCCAAAATCTGGTAAGACCAAAATTGGTTGTTCTGTGATCTTCTCCTTCAACACTTTGAAACTTTTTTCAGCTTCCTCTTTCGAATTAAAAGACTCGTGTTTCTTCTTCACAGTGTCCAGCATGGGTGTACATATACCACTGAAATTTCTAATAAACTTCCTATAAAAAAATTCTAACCCATGAAAACTTATTACCTCAAATATGCTTCCTGGAGATGGGCATTCTTTGATTGCTCTCACCTTTTCTGGATCCATCTTCAATTCATTTGAAGAGATCACAAAACGAAAATATATGAGTTATGTCTTCATAAAAGAGATTTCCTTCAAATTTATCAGCAATTTTTCTTGCTGCAACCTTCTCGTCATTGATGTCAAATGTTTTAAGTGTTCTCCCTTTGTCTTATTGAAGATTAGTATGTCATCAGATACACTATGAAAAAATTTCCTATGAAGTCTTTCAATACTCCATTCATTAATCTTATAAATGTGCTTGGGGCATTTGTCAACCCAAATGGCATGAACAACCATTCAAACAAACCTTCATTTGTCTTGAATGTTGTCTTCCATTCATCTCCCTCTCTCATCCTTATTTGATGATATCCACTCTTCAAGTCCATCTTGGAAAAACAGCTTGTTCCACTCAAACAATCCATCAAATCATCCATCACAAGTAAAGGGAATCTACACTTAATGGTGATCTTATTGATGGCTCTAGAATTTGTACACATTTTCCATCCTCCATCCTTCTTTGGACTCAACACAGTTGATACTGTGCATGGTCTTAGGCTTTCCCTGACTAAACCTTTATCCAACAACTATTGGACTTGATTTTTGACCTCCTCATTCTCTCTAGGTGTCAACCTATAAGCTGCTTTGTTTGGTAAACTAGCTCCTGGAATAAGGTCAATATGATGGATTATACTCCTAATGAGTGGCAACGAGTGAGGTAACTCATCCACTACTGTGTCAGCAAAGTTTTCTAACAATTCCTGGATTTCTTCAGGTAAATATTCCACAGAAGTATTTATAAGGATAACTCTGGGCTTCCTCACTATAGTAAACTACATCTCCTGCTCCTTCTTGACTTCATTCAAGAGTTCCTTCCCACTCATGAGAAGTATACTTGAACTAGCTTCCCTCTTTTGCCCTTTGTATTCTATTGGTAACAACATATGTGTCCTACCATTCTTTTCTAAGGTATATGTATTATTCCTCCCATCATGAATAACTTTTATGTCAAACTTCCATGGTCTCCCCAATAAAATATGACATACAACCATAGGAATTACATCACATAATATTTCATCCTTATAACCTCCTATTTTAAATTCAATTCGACATTGTTGACTTACCATTACTTGATGTCCTTTCTGCAACCATGATACCTTGTATGGGTTTGGATGTGCAGTTGTCTCCAGATCCAGTTTCTCCACCATTTATGTGGATACTAGATTGTCAATGCTCCCACTGTCTATGATCACCTTGCAAACTCTGTCTTTCATCTTGCAAGCAGTTATGAACAAAACTTTCCGCTAAACGGGTTCCTCTACCTCCTTCTCTGGTTTAAGAAGAACTTTCCTTGTCATGAGGTTCTTTCCTCCTTCTACTTCTTCTTCTTCCACATGCTTCTATGCTTTAGAATGTGTGTTTCCCCTCCTCTAGTGTCTTTCTTCTTCTCTGGGCATTCCCAAGACATGTGTCTTGTCTTTCCACATGCATAACATCTAATTTCACCTCCTCTAGCTCTTCCTCTTCCTCTAGGAAAAAATCTTTTTCCTCCATGTTGTCCTTCCTTAGAACTTCCACCTTTCTCAGGGTGATTATGTTGCTTTCCAGCTTCATTGTTTGGTTTTTGGAACTTTTCTTTGCTGGTTCCCTTACCTCTGCTTGAGTTTCCTCCTTTGTTTCATTGGCTTTGTTTTTTGGCCAATTTATCCTCAGCTTTCAATGTTGCTTGATAAGCATCCTCGACTTTACTAACATACATCATGTTGATCTCCTCTTGTATTTCATATCTCAGTCCATTGATATACCTAGTTGTTTTTTCATCATCATTCTCTTTATGTCCAACCCTGATTTTCAGTCTGTAAAATTCCTCAATGTATTCCTTCACTGATAATATTTTATGTCTCAGGTTATGTAGTCTTCTGAACAGATTGATTTGATAGTCCTTTGGGATAAATTTTTCTTTTATCTTAGCTACCATCCTATCCCAGCTTTTAATTTTCTGCTTACCCTTGCACCTGCGATCAACTTGCAGTTTGTCCCACCATAGTGTTGCATGACCCTTCACTCTTGTTACTGCATTCTTCACCATATTCTCTTCTTCGATATCTTCATAATCAAAGTACTTGTCCATATCACGTACCCAATCCAACAATTCTTCAACTTCTAAATTTCCTTCATATATTTGGTACCTCTATTTTTGCTCTGGCTCCTTTTCTTGAAACAACTTTCAATAAGCGGTCTTTTGTAGCATCCTCTGCTACATATTCTTTGACCTCTATCTCTTTTCTCTCAACTTCACTGATATTTCCAGTGTCTGGTGCTCTCCTCTACATTGTCTCCATGGCTTCCAATCTCATTCTGAGTTGCCTCATTTCTTCTTCCATTTATGGATTCGCTCTGCGTCTTCTAGGTGGCATGATTCCATTGCCTCACCTTCTGATGCCTACAAACAGAATCAAATCTTGATACCACTGATGATATCAATTTATCTCCTTTCTCCTTTGTCTGATGTCTGCAAACAAATTCAATAGCTTTGATACCACATGATGCAGCCCCCCTACTCTCCCTCGGGCTACGTGACCTCCCGGTCAAGGATCTTCGATTCTGCGAGAAAAATCGGCTCTTTGAAACCCTGATGGTCTCACTTTGTAACTAAACACAGGCTCTTTCGCCTTTTGGTGCAGGTTCTATGGCACCCGCAACCTCTCCCTTCGCACTGCTGAACTATCGTGTTTCAGGCACTAGCCCCTTTTCCATTAGCCCCTTCCTGGATGTGATCTGGGGATATGACCTCACATAAACATGTGACTGTGGGGTGACCAAAAGTGGTTTGGGATCAACCCACTTTTCTCCCCGCAATTCACTACTAGCCACCATGTGTCCTTTTGACGATACCGTGGTTTCAATTGCGGCCCGCTCTTAAATTTTTAAAGTTCGAGCACTTTTTGTCCCTGCAGTTGAGAGTGGTCGTGGATCTTTTGATCTTGGGCAGGGTCTCTTGATCAACGGATGAGATCTTCTTCACCAATTTGGGTTTCAGAGTTTTCAACTTTCAAGCCTTACTTTCTCCCCACTGTTTTCACCCAGAGCTCACGATCTATTGACACATGTCTCCCATAGATCGACGACTGTGATTTCTTCGGGTCTTCGGACTTTGG
Source organism: Picea engelmannii (assembly GCA_009831015.1). Taxonomy (NCBI): domain Eukaryota; kingdom Viridiplantae; phylum Streptophyta; class Pinopsida; order Pinales; family Pinaceae; genus Picea; species Picea engelmannii. Next base: position 77,317 of record ML838740.1, read on the forward strand.
ATTTCTCAACTCTCAACTTTCACTTTCCCTCAAAGCGCGCAGATTTATGTTGTGTGTCCTCCTAAATCGGACAACTGAGACTCACTCGGGTCTTTACCCGGAATCCACGGATTTGCACAGCTTGTCCTCCTTGATCTTGTTGGAATTACTAAGACAACTGAGAGGGGGGGTGAATCAGTTGTTATTGTTCTTAAACAATTTTATGCCTATTAAAATACTATTAACCTTCTCCAAGTGATCATCAAGATTATGCAAGACATGAGCAACAGAAATAACAATCATCAATCACACATATGATATACACAGAGACAGATATTCACGAGGAAACCCATAAAGGGAGAAAACCTCTTCTTCTTCAAATGATAGGCAATATTTTAAGTTATGTACATTATCTTTCTTTGAGCACCAACTCAAAATGAGGCTACAACCTCTTCTTTAACAAGTTGCAACTTGCTGAGAGCACCAACTCTCTGGTTTCTCTAGCACCCACTAGAAGGAAGCACCAACTCCCTGAGTGTTCCAACACCAATTGGATGGAAGTACCAACTTCCAGTCACACAGGCACCAACCTGCATAACAATGAACAATGGTTCTCCCTTGCACCACCCTACCACCCTGCTTTTTCTAGCTGGAACCAGATGGAAGCTACAACTCCCTATGTTCGAGCACCCACTTGAAACTCTGAGGAAAACAATCCTCCCTAGCACCACCCTACCACCCTGAGATATAAATCTTTGCTTTCTAAAATTTATTACAGTGATACAATATTTCTCAATGGCTTACCCGTCTCATCATTGTTCTGCTACACTGCTCTTCTCTGCCTGCATCAGTGTGTTCCTTCTTGCATCTTCTTGCGCTTAAGTTCTCGTACAAACTGTTGTTTTCACCATTTCTGTTCTATCCAGCTTATGTTCTTTATCTCTGCATCTTTCATGCTCTGTTCCTGTTGTCTTCTTGATCACGTACAGTTCAACTTGTTTTACCAAGAAACAACAACCTCTCTCTATCACAACATTTTTCTTTTATTCCTTCTCTCATCATTCGTTACACTCTGCATCTCCAACGCTCAAGTCGGGAATCTAAAAAATTCTCAGGAATCATGATTCCAACATTCAGGAACAATGATTCAACCGCTCAAGAACAATGATTCAGTTAGTGTAACTGGATTGTAACTGATCAAGAAATCATGAGATGAAACAACAACCCTTCAATCAGATTCGGTTTGATCAGTGTCGTTGGATTATACACGTAGATGCTTTTTGACTTTTCAATGTGTAACCTCCGATGTGGAGCCTAGCATCGCTAGCTCCTTCCTCAATCTTCCGCTGATGTGACCTTGAGCGATGCTCTCATGTGACCATGTGATTACGGGTGTGACCAAAAGTGGTTTAAGATCAAACTACGTTTTGCCCTGCAATTTACCTCGAGCCTCCACGTGTCCTTTCTCCAAAACCATGGTTTCAATTGCGGCCCGCCCTTAACTTTTTAAAGTTCGCACACCTTCAATCCCCGCAATGCAATGGGACCATCAATCTCATGATCTTGATGGTGCTCCTGAATGGACGATTCAGATCTATCCTCTCAAGTCCGTGGATCAGATCTAGCCTTCCTAAATCAATGGTTGTGATTTACTTCATGATCCAGGCTCCGGGAGTTTCAAATCTCAAACCCTGCTTTCATTCATATGCCAATCTTCTAGAGTCGATGATCTGCGGACACCTGTCCTTCTTAATCGACGGCTCTGCCTCTACTTCAGGAATTTAACCTTTCAACTAGATCAACGGTTCTACGACCCCTTTCTCGATCAATGGTCGAGATCTCCTTTGGGTCTTCGAACTTCTAAAATCTGAAGTCTCAAACTTCACTTCCCCTTGAAGTATGCAGATTCCTTCCACGTGTCCTCTTGAATCGGACGATTGAGGCTTACTTCGAGTCTTTACCCGGAGTTGACAAGTTTATGCCACTTCTTTTCTAGATCAGACGACCTAGATTCACTTTGGACGATCTGACACTTGAGATCTTCTTCGAACAATCTGACGACTGAGATCTACCTTGGATGATTCGGCAGTCGATAATTTATTTCGACTCTCCGACTCTATGGACTTCGGGGATTTCAAATCTCAAACTAACGCTCTGGATCAGATGACCCAGATTCACTTCAAATGATTCGACACTTGAGATTTACTCTGGAGGATCTGACGACTGAGATCTATTTCGAATGATCGGACAATCGAGATTTACTTCGGCTCTTCGGGCTTTGGGAATTTCAATTCTCAATTGGAAATTCTTGAAGTGAGATTTCTCCGAAGCTCACGATCCATCGCCACGTATCCCTCTGGATCTGACGGTTGAAATTTACTCTGTCTCTCCAGGCTTCGAGGATTTCAAATATCAAACTTAAACTTCTCGAAGTGGTTTCTTCGGAGCTCACGATCCGTCGCCATGTATCCCTCTAGATCTGACGGTTGAAATTTACTTCAGCTATTTCACCTCCTTTTGATCCACGAACTTTCGGAGTTGTGGATCTTACGCCACCTATCCTCCTTGATGATGGACGGTCCCAAACTACTTCGGGACTTCAGAATTTTGGTAAGTTCTCTCTCCTACGTGCGCAAAGCCTTAAGGCTCGTGCACCTTGTTTCGATCAGACGATTGTTGGTCCTCTACGCTGTGATCCTACGGTCATTGTCGCCCTCTCTCCTGAGCTTATGATATCTGCATGTTGTTCGCTTCTCCTCTTGAGCTTATGTTGTTCCTGTTTGCCATCGTCATTGTTGTTCTTGCCATCAATGACAAGCACACTCTTCCTGTAAAACATGCCAACAGATCTGATGGCCAAGGTTCACTTCGGATCTCCAGAATTCAGAAACCTCAAATATCAACTTCTCCATGCTCTCTTTTTCCCAGAGCGTTTTACCCGCAGTACACAATCAGTTGATGTGTGTCCTCCTATAGATCAATGGTCCCCAGCTACTTCGGCTATTTGGGCTTCGGGAGTTTCAACTCTCCACCTTTGCTTCCCCCTGGAGCTCACGATCCGTCACCACGTGTCCCTCTGGATCTGACGGTTCATATTCACTTCGGACTTTGGGTTTCAAAAGTTTCAATTCTCAACTGAAAAGCTCGAAGTGATTTTTCCTGAAGCCTCTGATCTATTGACATGTATCTTCTGGCGATCGACGGTTAGTATCTACTTCAATGATTTCACCTCCTCTTTGTCCACAAACTTCCGAAGTTGTGGATCTTGCACCACCTATCCCTCTTGACGATGGACGATCCCAAATCACTTCAGGACTTCGGGACTTTGGCAGTCCGCTCTCCTCTGCTCTTCAAGAGAATTAAAGCTCTGTTGACGGGCGAAACTGACCGTCCGTCAACTGGGAGAGTGGAACCGGTCCGGGGTTGTCTAAATAACCCAAGCCGTTTGGTATGGACCACCCTGACGAGTTTAACGGCTCCGTTGGCCGCCCTAAGGTCTCATAAGGAAACCAAAGAGAAAGTGATCTGAGCTAAATGATCTAAACTAAGGAAACTAGAAACTAATAAAACAAACTACAATAAACTAACTAACTAAATAAGAAGAAATTAAACTAAATTAAAGATAACTAGAAACTAATAAAACAACTAAAACTAACTATACTATTCTAACTACAAATTACTAACTACTTATATATACACAAACTACTAACTATGATCATAATAACTCAAATCAACTACTTAATTGTCAGCTGCAATCATTCTTTATT